>JADDOH010002947.1:0-98878 GCA_016648135.1 Agrypnia vestita
TTATCGAAAGTATGAGAAACACATTTTAAATAGTGTATTTTTTACGTGAAATTTTTGGAAAGTTGATGTAGATATATGAAGAAATCTCTGGAAACTGAAACAATCCCCCCCCCCCCATGGTTTGAAAAATTTTGGGAGCTATGAAGAAATTTTTTGGGAAGTTGATGTAGCTAAACGGAGAAATCTTTGGAAACTGTAACAACCCTCCCCCCCCATGGTTTGAAAATTCATTATTTTTACAATTACTTCATTTCATTACTTCACTTCATTATTATTACAATTACTTCATTTCATTACTTCACTTCATTAATACTACAATTACTTCATTTCATTACTTCACTTCATTTACTTCACTTCATTTCGTAGTACTACAATTGCTTTACTTCAAGTAGTTTTTACTACAATTGTAGTGTACACTTTGCAGTCTTCAAACTGGTGAACGTGTGTGTGTTGTAGTCTTCATTTTAAAATGAAGTTTTTCCCTTCGCTATTTAATACTAAGCCTCGATAATTGGCTTACGATCCCACTATGTTTGAAATATTGAAGTCTTTAATACTGTCTGTTCGGCTCTTGCCGAATATTATAGATACGGATTTAATATCTTCAAATCCGTATCTATAATAATTTCTTCTTTCTCGGAACTTTATCAGGTTTAATTTCTTGAATCAAAGGGCTGTGTAAATAAGGCGAAAATAGAGAGCTGTACAAACATTAAGAAATATTTGCCTTCTGTTAATTGTATGTACAAATCTGAACAATTATGTAATGTACTTACGCACAAATTCTGTGTTGGCTCAGGGGAATCGAATGCGTAAGATCTGACGTGATCAAATACATTAATAACGACGTATCCGCTTGCCTCCGTTAATTGGATAAGCTAAGTTTTATAAATGTAAGCGAATGCAATCAGTGCCGCTGTATCTCTCCCAATAATAATATTCTTCGCTTTTTTTACATCCGTCCAGTGATTTTTAAGGCGATAACATCACAATCCTCTCTTTTTCTCAGCAAGAAAGGTTGTAAAAATACGAGGCGAATGAAAAAAACTAGAAATTAATCAGCGATTAATTAATCAATTATTGTACAAAGTCACTTAACACTAATTCAACTTAATGCTTCTTCTTTAAATCATAATATTTCGCAATATATCACTTCGTCTATAAACTCTTTAGTTATCGCTCGTAGAATATTCAATTCTCGCACGTAAAAGTCGCACTGATTTATTACGCCACACATTCGCTTTATTTATAGCTTCGACTATCACACGACTGGCCACCCGGACCGTCGTCTCTCGGTCGATTTCACACCAAACGACCTGTTAAAACACGACTCTTCTGGTGCCACAGAGTAATTCCATTATTTATAACAAATGCTGGTATTTTCAAATTTTCTAGATAATTTTAATGTTTAGGAGACGGTTCTTGTCGCTTCTAGGCTGTTTTTAGACGTTTCGCGAAGATGTAGATAATTGTAGATCTACGATAGTGTGACATATTACAAAAAAATTGAATAATGCGCTATTCCTTCTGCTTGCCATTCTGTGACAATATCTCCGAAAACTCATCTTCTTATAATTACCTACTTAATCCGTCCTCAAAGGGCGATTTGTGCCATTTAACAAGTCATTATTGAGGTTTTACTAAAAACGAATAAAATTTATCATAATATGTTTATGTAATTTTCATTGAAGTTCGACATTAATAACAGATTTGGTGAGTCAATAGAAAGAAAATTACAATTAATATTGGTCGGGAGTTAAGCCTAAGCCTTGATCAACTCAGAGTTAAATGTGTTGGAGCTCCGAGATGGACAGGCAAAAAATATGTGATTGAGGGTCTCCTCTTCTGATCCACTATATTCAGTCTGAACAAGTGGGCAGCCACCAGATAATTCTCACTTTGCAGATTACCGAGATAGTTCTTAAAAAAGAAAACTTATTATTATTAAACCATAGTTTGCTGGGAATATTTATCTCTTATATTAAAGCAGATATATTGATTAAATTGGATTGTTATAGGAAACGAAGGATGAAATTCTATAATTGAGATCTAACTAGTGAGAGTTTAGGCCTTCTTCATTATGAGAATGTAGAAACCCTGTCTCGGTTTCGCAAAACTTTTTGATGTGCGATGTATGTATGGGATGAAGGATGTATGAAAATGAGTAAATAAGTCACGCTTTATTACAAATGGCATTTTTGTATTTGTCAAAATACGTTTTGTTTTTTTTGTGTCAGATATAGGGACACTTGAATGTGTCTTAAATCGACGGGGGACATACTTCCACTGTGCCCCAATCCTTTCGTCCAAGAGAGAGGTTTATTTCAACTCAATTTTATACTCGGTTTTTTGCTCTATTTTATTATTTTTTTATTCATTTATTAATTTTATTTATTTACAGATATACATGTGCGGCTAAATAGCCTTTTACATTGTTTTTTGTACAAAATTAAGTGTATATACAAAATGTAGTACATATGATATAGAAACAAGTGTGTACCTTAATTTTTTTTCATACATTGTTTGTAATAATTTAAATATAAATAAATAAATAAAAATAAAATAATTGGATAATAACAATATAAACGAGAAAAAGTATAACGACAGGAAACACATTTGAAGAAATGGAAAGAAAAAATAAAACAATAAAGTAGTATTGTGTACACGGAAAATATACAGGTAGAAACTCAGTGAAAAAATAGAAGAAGACAAAACAGAAGAATAATAAACAATTTTTTTTATTAATTATTTTATTTATAGAAAAAGTATTAATTTAATTAATTTTTTTTTTTTTTCTATTTGTTCTGTTAACCAACGTATTCCACAAGACCAACAAGCTATTCAAACTATTGTTTATTTATATTGAGTACTTTTTTTACGCTTCAACTTGCCAAGAGGTGCAAAAGTGAAATCATCACAAAACACACTGGCTTGATTGAATCATATAAATTAATTATGACCACACCCGAAATCTAATCTGGAACCATCGGTGTGAGAAACCAGTATCATGTCCACTGGGCTACGAGGGCCGCCAAACATCTTTACAGCCGTAAATGTCAACAAAATAAAATGAAATATGAATTACGACGGACCCGAGCGTATTATTTTCGAAATATGGTGAAATCATATAAACAGCAACAACATAAATGACCAGCGATTAAAGTACCAGAGTACCTATCTGCATGCGGAATAGTCTCGCCTGTGAATTCTAAACATCTAAGAAGAAGTAGATGTAGAGACCTAGAAGTTAAAGAATTACACAGACGAGTGACATCGTAAAATGAGTTTTAATTACGGAACAGAGCTCCAGTTACATTTGTATCCAGTGACTTTATTAATTAAATAAAACCTTAATTGATTTAAGTGCTTCATTAGTCTACCACCATCGCAGAACTGTGACAATTAAAAAAAATACAGAAAATGAATATTCACTTTCTTCATTGGCTAAAAAGTAATGTATAATTTATTTTACAAAGTACATTTTTACTAATTACATAATTTATTTTATGATGATTTTTCAGCCAGTAACGTTTCGCTGGAGTCATATCACAGCGTCATTAGGAAAGTGCCCTATGGCCTTGGGGGTCAAGAACGTACTGATTATTTCTTGCGCAGTTGCAGATTGTATGCACTGCGTGGAGGTGTGTTGCTTATTTCTATGCTAGGCTCGTATAAAACTAACAGCTCATTTAAAATATCTGTTGTTTCAATACTTTAATCCTTAAATTTTTAATGTACAAGACATTTCGCATTTATTTAATATTTTGAATTTTTTAAATCAAATAATGATCCACGGCTGATGCTGGCTCTAAAGGGGATGATAATATTCCCTATAAATTCCATATAAAATGTACAGATTTATTTTATGTCCTCAAGAAATACGTCTTATAGAAAATTATTGATAACTAAATATCGACAACCTTCATACTTCAACATGACAAGTTTGCTTTCAAAGTTAACAAACTTTTCGAAGTGAAACTTTTTGCCAGTTGCCACACAAGATTCGGACGGGATATACGTCACGGATATTATGACGTCATCCTCGACCATCATAGATTCTTCTCCCAGGCTGTGTCATAAGTTTTTGCCGGCATTAAAACTTGGCTAATTTCTTTAATTTTATTTGTTATTTTTTTACAAATAGATCGTAAGCGTGTACTAATTTGATATCAGATTACATAATAAAGGTTTTTATAAAAATTATAGTAAAAATAAAGTGAAAATTACATAACACACTTTTGATGATTAAGAAATTAAGATAATATTTATATGTAATATGAAATGTAGATATGTTGTAAATCAACAAATACAATTTAAAAATGTGTGTATATCACTGAACAATACTCTGGTTAAAAACACAGTAGATATAGTATGCTATGCAGGTGATGCAATCTTTATAGCGGACAGTAAAGAAAACCTCCAAAGGCAAACACAGGAATTCCATATCCCATCATAATGATACAACATAAAAATCTCCATAGACAAGACAAAATCTCTATAGACAAGACAAAACATGTAGTAGATAAATTTAACAATTTAGCAAGTGATGCACTTCAAGTACTTGGACGTTGAAATATCAAGCAGTAGTGATATTTATGAAAAAGTTAGAGAAACCAACTAGCTAACCCACCATCACGATGTTTCCCCGTGAGGGTAGGCAGAGAGGATAGATCGCCATACTCTTCCGTCCTGACATACAACTTTCGCTTCATCTACATTCATACATCTTCGCATGCTAACAGGACCATCTTCCAGTATCTGGTTAATCTGGTCATGCCACGTCTTCCTTGGTCGACCTCTCTTTCTGGCGCCGTCAACACTTGCATTATATATCTTTCTTACCATTCTTTCCTCATTCATTCGCTCAAATTTGAGAACAAGCAAATTAACCTCCTATTTTATGCTAGCTTTATTTGCTTAGATGCTTGACGACTACTGTTTGGGGAAACAAACACATGTTGATCGAGTGTAATACATACGGTATTGAAACAAGAGCCGACGCGAGAACGAAGAGCCTCTTAAGAAACACCAAAATGAAATTCCTCCGACCCATCAGTGGAGTACTGCTACACCATAAAGTGGAACAGATTGTTTTAAAGACAGCAGAGAGCGATTTCAGGATGGTTTTCTTCTTCTTTTCAATGCATCGATTTCACAAGGAAACTCTCGTAAAAGTTTGAACTATTTATTGAGAATAATACAGTAACAGACATGTGTGAGATGTAATACGACTAAAATTAGATTGATAGGGCTGAAACATCTGACATGTCCTTATATAGATTGTTGGTGCAAGGCGCGTGTACCTCACACCCCCGGGATGATAATACCCTTATCAAATGTTAGAACATAACAGTATGAAACTTTGAAAACGAATTCGGAAGATCTGTGACGTCGTGCGATGGGAAAGAAATAGAAGTAGATATTGAAGAGACCATGTGGGCAGAGCGGATTTGTCAAGAGTGGTAAGAATAGCGAAGAAAGAGATACCTGCAGGGAGTAGACCTTCAGGAATGCCACCAACACACTGGAGGGATAGCTGGTAATCCATATCCCGGGTGCTGGAGCCGAGAAACAACAGGACACAGGCCTATTACAAGTAAAAGAAGAGGTTTTATATCAACAAATAATAACAATAATAATTGGATAACTTATATAGCGCCGTTTTCGCGAAAACTCACCTCAAGGGCGCTTTACACAGAAAAATTATTATCTTACAAAACAACTTACTGCTAGGAAAGAAAAAACTTATTTACTATTACTTATTCACTAGGTGGCGTACAAGAAATGAAATTAAAATTGAGTACTATAATAGTTGGGAGTGCCTAAAAGAATTGGGTGTTTTCACGGAGTGCACAATAGGAGTGGAAAGTATTAGCTAGCGTTGTTGTGGTCAGATTCTATAGGTTTTTATAGGATTGTCTAAATAAATGCGTCTTAAGTTGTTTTTTGAACTGTGGTAAGCTGTCTGTTTGTCTCAGTTTATTAGGTAGTTTGTTCCATAACTTTGGTCCAGCCACCGCGAAAGCACGATCACCGAAATTAGTTTTGTGGACGCGATTTATTTCAGCTAACCTACAAGTCATGTGATAAACATTGCCAACTCTAAGGTCAATGACGTGTATCCAACGACAAGTAGCTTTTTTCGACGCAATACCGAAAAAGCCAAAAATTAACGATTTTTTGAAAATGTTAAAGTTATGAAATCCCTTAAGAATAATATAAAACATAGCCCATGATAAGTCAAATAAATGTATAAAATTCCTAATTAGTCCGTGTCCGACCAACCAACTATCCGACCGTCCGGCCTGCGGACCCCTGCGGGATGTCACCCAGAGAGTGTTGCGGACATTGTGTGGACACGGTCGGGAAATGACCAAATTAGTTGCAAAAATATGCTAATCTGGTCACGCTTTTAAACCAACACTTTTGGACAGAGTGGGTTTGACTTCACAATAGTGTGTGGCAAGAAAAATCTACATTTCAAAAGATAAAATAATTATTAATAAAAAAATAATATTTTTCGATTCATTGTCAACTTACGTTATATCTTGATGAAAGGGCCACTTGTGTTACCACCAAAAAATGTTCCACGAAGTTATTTGTTCTTATTGAAAAACTGAAGTGATTAAGAAATTAATATTTATGCTAGATATGTAATGAAATATTGATAATATCTACATTCAAAATGAAATAATATATGTATTTTAAGATTAACCAATAATTTAATTTTTAAAAATGTACTTACCAAACATTCCAGAACGTTCCTTCATAGTGAAGAAGAATCCAGAACCGTTAGACTACTCACTAAAACGCTCATATGGTCAAGACATATTATTAGAGTGTTCTAGAAACGCAAGTGCGCGGGAGATGGATAGCCGCAAGTTTATAAGATGCGGCAGGCGGCTGAGTCAGTAGTTTCCAATTTTGACAGAACGCGATATTTGTTACCGACGATTAATATAACTATTATATTATATAGAGCGAATACCGACCAAGCGAGTTTATATTGTATATTTAGTCTCAGGATTATTTTTATTATTAATTAAATTGTTTATATGCAATTCTTATGCAGTAAAATTCAATATATCTATATTTGTCCCTAATCCTCATGAGATATCCTTATGAGTTTCCTAGTACCAACGTTATATTACAGTATACTAAGAACAGTAATACCTCTTCATACAAACTGGCCGCTACCCATTAGAATGTGTGCGTGCGTGCTCGGCGCCGTGTACGCACGCACTGTAACGCACACATTGACACAGAATATGGGGGCACAAGGCGTCGGTGCCATTCGCGCTCGCAGCCGCCGCTTTAGAAAAAAAAATGCGCTTCCTGAAAAAAATGCCTTTTTTTATGTTTGTGGTGCTTTACTAAAAAGGTGTGTTGATTATCACAAAGACTGTGAGTTTTTAAAAGTCTACGTTGATGTTAATTAGCGTTCTTGTAATTTAAGTGCAGAAACTATATATACTAATTACAGAAATATTCGGGTTTCGTGTCTACCTTATGCGTTGAAATCTCAAACGCTACGAGTTAAAAGAAAGGGAGTAAAAATAAAGTGACAACCCTAGCGTCAATGCAAGAGTAGGCTAATAACTCGCCGACAGGCCGGAGATAAACTACTATTCTGGGTATACTGTGGTTATATGAGCCAATGATCTGATGTGAAAAAAATCTTGTGGTGAAACAAATTCAATCATTGTCGTTAATTTATTCAACGGAAGCCACAATACATCCAAAAAAATTCCTTTCAACCGTTTATAAACAGCCTGCGAGCATTTCCTTTCTTACCGAATTTGGATATTTCTTGTGGAATTTAAAAAATACCAAAGCTGATAATATAATTGTTGTTGTTGGCTTGAAAATTCCATACTTATCGAGAATTCTTACTGCTTCTGACAAACAGACTTTCTGTTTTTTTGTATACAATTATTTGGAAGTGGTTAAACAGTTAAACCGGAAAAATAATATCAATGATGTAAAAAATACTACAATAGAGATGTGGAACCTGTTAAGTCACATATAATCATGTCCAAAATAAGCTGTTTCTTGAATGCGACAAAAATTTCTTTAGAAGGAATATTTTATTGATTCTTTCCCAGCGTTTAAGATTTTCGGACCAGAGAAAATAGAAAAACGAGATCGTCTGACAGTACGCGAGTAGGTCAGTTCTCCACGTACAGATTTATGGAGAAACTGTCCCAAGCTAACACAAAATCCTCTTTTGTAAGAATTAATTTTATATTATTTTTTTTAAATCCTTTTATGAAATACATTGGATTTTGGGCCACCTACTTATACTTATTGAATTACCAGAAATGTAATATTATCATTTATATAATTTTGACACCTGCTCGAACTTTTTTTTAACATTATACTATTTTACATTTTTTTCATATTTCTAATTTTGTATATGTTATGTGTGTTACATTAATAGGTTGTTAATGAATTTAATTGAATAAATTTTATCGTTTAGATGGCACTACTGGACCCAAGGGATGAACCTGTCTCCTTTACCACAGGCCTCGGCCTAGCTAGGGAGACCGGGAACATATTTTATGTTATAACTAACATTAATAAATAATTCAAAACACTGAATGTAAACAAATAGCTATTCAGTGTTTGTATAAATAAACAATGTTTAATTATAATATGAATACTATACAAATTCTGTTCAATTAAAAAACTAAATAAAACTTCTAGAATTGGTAGTCAAAAGACTGTATTGACTATTGTAGGGTCCATCATCAAGGCTGATGTATTGATGATGGACCCTGCAATGGGATCCAAAACGTTCGCCAGAAATAAAAACACGGCATAATACCCCAGAAGACACAAACCAGAAAATTCTAAGTGGCCGTGAAAACGGAACATTCTGAGAACCCCATTTTTATAATATTTGGTCCCTATAAGTTAAATTATAAGTATTTTGTATTTTAGTTAAAATGTCCTGGTTCTGTAAAGAAAAAATTAATCTGAAACAAAAAGAAATATTTAATAATATATTATATTTTACATATTTGTACGGAAATCATTAAATATTATTTAAAATACATTAGTTCAAATTCATCACACAATAATTCAAATTTTATATTTTAAATATGTCTTAAATATAGTAGGTAGATCAAATTATTAATAATCGCATTCAAAAAGTGTTTACTGCATTATCGACAATTAATTACTAGCATCTAGAAGATGGGGTTGTTTTCTTTTAAACTGGAAACGCCCTATATCGAAAAGATGCTGCAAATAGATTTGGTACAGACTAGCGATGGATGCGGAGAGCTACAACGACGGAAGAATTACCTTCTAGATGAAAAAGAAGACGTAGATGTCTCTCCAGAGAAATTGTCAATATTTGATATTTATGCAGGGTGTATTTTGTCCTTTGTAGTACCTATGCCCTATTATTTATAGTAAATAATATATGTTTAAAACAAAAAGTGTATTTGATGTAAATCAATATATATATATGTATAAAGAAACCCATGTTTCCTTACCCGCCAAGTTTTCTCTACAACCAGCCACAACCACCCACCGGTGGTTATGGTGGTGGGTAGCCCTTGGTGTCACATCGAAAATATGCGACTTTGGTGGGGGTGGCTGTGCGTGAGAGGGAGTAGGTGACAAAAATGTGCTTTCTAGCACATTTTTTTGTCATGGGATGGCCGCAAATGCTTCAGATTGTTTCAAAACAGGCGCGCTGACTGTGTCGGTGAGTCTAGAAGGTTCCGGAAAAACCTGCTCTAGAAAGTTCTGGAAGGAGAGGGTTCTAGAAAATTCCCGAAAGTTCTATAAGATTCTAAACTAGTGGCTGAATGTGTCGGTGTGTCTAGAAGGTTCCTGTACATTCGATAAATTTCTTGAAAGTTTTGGAAGGAAAATGTTCTAGAAGGTTCGCGAAAGTTCTATGACGATCCAAACAGTGTACTAAAAAACTATGCATGCGAAGCCGCGCGGGCACAGCTTGTTAATGTTAATCATCAAATGCTGCAAAATATATTTACCAAGGGTGGCGTTTCGTACGATTTAATTACATTACTTAAATTTCTTTACGTCTGCCTGAAAACTTTTGATTAACTAAATTTTATCAGAAACTTTAAAGATCATTTTAGTTAATTAACAAATTATGAAAGTGGTTGGCTTAAAACCCTCGTGGACGTACATATATCTTCACTCACATGAAGTATTTATTACGTGCCTTACTGCTAGACACTGGTTTGTTTTTAATTGTTGTATTGGTCACCGCAGGACGACCAGGGCATTAATGAAGCGTACTACAAATGTGTTTGGTCCTTAAGTTTCCTTGTGTTATGTGACTCAAGGGAGTCATCTCAGCAGTGACTAAATCTTACGACGGTGGTGGAATTCTTCTGCAACCCTCCCAGTTCATACGGGAACATCATACGAGGTTTGATCAAAAAATACGTCGAATTTTCTTTATTTATTTATTTATCAATATTAATATTATCCTCTTCAAAAGAAGATTTGGGCAAATGAATGAAAAAAAATGATAACAAAAAACCAGAAAGAGAGGACGACCGCGGAAGACGCATGATGAACAGATTAACCAGAAACCGGAGGATGGTCCTGATAGGAGCCTCAACACTCATCGAGCTTCTATGCGAAGATGTATGAATGTGGATGAGGTGAGATTTGTGTCTGGACAGAGGAGTGTGGCGCTTTATCCTCTCTACCTACCCCCGGGGAGAAATGGCGAGATGGTAAGTATGTAAGTAAGTTATCCCCTTACATATAAAACACTGTTACCGGCGCTTTTTCCAATTTTTGAAGCACTTATGAAGCGCAATTTTCGATATAGCATTTCTGCCATTCTATTTTTATCTTCTCAATGTTGAAAAACGTCTTTCATGTTTTTTTGTCATCTTCGGTAATTGAGAAAAGTCGCAAGGGGCGTGACCAGCAAATACGGAGGATGAAGCGTTAGAAGTTTTTATTTTTTTTTCATTTATAACAATTTTCAACATGTATGAATTCAGCACAGTCAGTAATAAAGTAGGCATCTAACGCAGGATACGTCAGGGACAAGTTTAATTAATTGTGCAAATGGACTTGCGCTGACTAACCATCATGCCATTTCTCAGAGGGGTAAGTAGAGTTGATAAAACGCCACACACTGGCTCACCACATTTGCTTCGTTCACTTTCATACATATTCTTATGCACGATATTCGGTTGTGTATGTTAATGTATTTAGTCAAGCCAAGTTTTTTGCGGGTTTCTGCTGCTTTCAATACTTGCCTCATATTTTTATTATCTTTCTTTCCTCGCTCATCTATTCCACATGGACAAACCATCTCAGCGATCCTTTCTTTATTATATCTATTAAGCTTTAATCAACGTTACATTCACCTCTAATTACAGAACGAATTAAGATTTTTCATACATACGTATAAGCGACCGCATTCCGTCTATTTCCATTTTTTCTGAGTTCGTGGAATTATTATTATATATCGCTATTAGGTAGCCTACTCACACCATATTGGCTACATTTCAGAGGAATGGTGCAATAACTTTTCAAGTCTTTACAAATTTAAACTCTTTTGCTCTGTAATAGAATACTCATTCATTTCGCCAATAAGGTTCTTCGCTCGATTATTTCGCTTCATTTATGCTTCGATTATCTCACGACTGGCCACTTATGCCTCGCGACTCACGGCCGTCAAACACGACAACTGAACTTGCGCCGCGGCGAAGTTCCGTATTCATATACAAATTTTGGTATTTTCGTACTTTATAGATTTTTCCAGTATTTAGAAGTTTCTCGTGCTTCTGGGCTTTTCCAGGTATTCCTCGAATGTTATAGCTGATTCCGCAGTATGATAGTGTGTTTCAGAATGCATTGGCCTAATCTCTTTTGCCATTTCGTTTCAATATGATTTTTTTGTTTCTTGTGCATACTTGACCCAATGTGCTGCAATTAATGTCCAGTCCACATTATGGGATATTTTTACGGTAGAATTGGTGTAAAGTGAACACCGCAAGCCCTGGACCATCCTATAAAAAGATATCCATGCACGTTTATCATATAAATTGCTTCGCCTGTGTGAGATTTTTACAATTTATCTTAATTGATATTATGTTATTTTCTTTTTCTTATAATTGATTGTATCTTAGTAAAAGCAGAATTGCTATTTGTCTTTACGTATCTTAATATCCAGCTCTTTCAGTGTTCCAGTTAAAGTCAGCGATTACATTTTTTATTATTGTCACATTCCAAATAACTTTGAACGTCCGTCTGCAGACAGATTTTGTAAAAACACAGCACGTTGTTGCTCATCTTGACTTGTCTTTATTTTTACCACAATGCACATTAACATATCAAAGATAGGTTTATCTTCCTGAAACGGCTGTTTTAAACCTTTTTCAGCCCTTTTTTGGGTCGCCCCGGGGACATCTGCATAATTTGACAAATTGCTCCACACTTCTCGCGCTTCGGGGTAGTTTTCACCCTTATCGAAATGCAAACCCTCTTTAAGCATTGTTTTTATAAACCGCTTTTGTGAAAATTCTAATCTTTTACGACAATTTTCAATGGCTAGATTTTTCGCGAGGAAATGATAAATAATACTTATAACATAAATCTTTAGAATTATGCTCAAATTTTTTTTATTTTCAGAAGAAGGTAATGGAATTCTTTTGTCTTTAAAGTAATAAAAAATAATAAAAACAAAGCATGTATGTATTTTTGCGTTTCCTTAAATCAAAAACTGTCACGGGACGTAGCTTTGGGAGACAAATGAAAACACTGAAAATTAATTTAGTTCAATTTGTTATCAAAACGACTTAAATTGGAGTACCATTCTTAATTTTAAGTCACTGAATGTCTCCAGAATATTTCACATACTTATTATTTTACTGTTCCTTAATTCGCACTAATTAACACTGTGTTTAGTGCGTTTTTCTTACAAAGACTTCTCGCCCCGGTATTCCTTTATTTATTCTCTCACCATCTCGTTACAATACGTACACAACTGAATATCTAAAACAGTACTTAAAGACCACACTCTTTCACTGTAAATAAAATAAAACCATGAAATCCATAGAAAGCAAAAGTATGCAAATGAATTGAATGGAAGGGAACTTGCGGACAGAGTTTGTAAAAGATGGAGTTAGTTAGATAATACATGGGGTGGTAAGAGGTGTTGCAGATTTGTAAACTGGATAAAACTAATGGCTCTAGGACTATTAGAGCTAGATGTATATTCAGACTTGCTCAGCAAATCCTTACTCTATCTTGAAAACATATATAGCCGTATATGTGCTCTTTCATAGACAAAACAACAATTAAACACTATAATTATATAGAATAAAATATACAATAATGGAACATCTTCACATACAATCGGAGTAGATAGAATATGTGTTAAGATGGATTTTCACATGCAGTAGTTGTACTCGTATGTATCATCAAATGTATTTTTAGCGAAATTTAAAATAAATTAAATTTTAATAAATATTATTATTAAGTTCCACGGGTTAAGTATTTTTTGGTGTGACAGCTGTTTCGGCTTGTAAGGCCATTGTCAAACAGTGGATATACCACGTACAAACGACTTATTTATAAAATTTTAAGTTACCCCTTCCCCTTTAGAGTAATTAGATATTTGTGGTGAAGCCCTATATTAATGTTCGTTTTTTCCCGGGCACTTATCATTAAAGGTGCCTCGGTTAACGTTATGTTTAATTATCAAAATTAAATAAATATTATTTTAATTTATGTCCTTGATTTTGGGTTTTTTAAAGATATTGAGAAATGGAGAGAAGATCATTTTTTGTTGATTGTTTAAAAGTTTAATATTTAAATCCTTTTTATATTTATTTATTTCTAGTTGCTCAAGTAATTTCATCCTTAAACCTTTTATTTCTATATGTAAAGGTTTTGGCTCGTTATCACCTAGCGGGACGTGATTTTTATTTAATGAATGGGCCGAAAATTTTGACTCAAAATTTTTATTTTTATAGCAGCGCATGTGTTCCGCGAATCTAGTTAAAAAAGACCTTCCCGTTTGTCCTAAAACAAATTAAACACAAAAACCATAAATAAAAAAAAATCATCAAATGTTACATACATTATTCAAATAACAAAAATTAAGAACTTGGACTAAGTAGAAGATGTATTATTATCCATTCTCAAGCTTGAGTGAGATAAAATCAAGAAATAGCTGAATTCTAGGAAAATAAACGATTCTTCGTCGACCGAATAAATACAAGCAACTGATGTGAATAATTCATATAAACACTGTCGATCTAAGTAATATAATAATTTATAAAATTAATTATTTTTAGTATCCGGTTTTTCAAGGCTGTTTTGAATATTTATGATTGTTTTAAATATCTTCCCAAAGATTGTGGTATTTATAATTCAGGCATAATTTTTGATATATATAAATATCTACATCATTGTTTTTCTTTATTAGACAAGCTCAATATTTACTCCTTGCATTTTAAAATATTCAAATTTTAATAAAGTAATCATAAAGTCATTGCATACATACCTACAGGTTGTCTTGTAGCAAAAACTTTTTTCTTATTCCATTTTGAAAAGAAAATATTCTTTACATTTTCGGTGAAATATCGAATATTCTTTTAAATATTTCTATTTTATTTTCTGTAAAAAGTTGGAAATTATCATCAAAATTACCACCGAATATTGAAAATTCATTCGCTTTAATAGCCAAATAAAATGATTAAAACTTAAACCGAAATTTCAAAAATATGTTTTTTGTAAAAAAAAATCATTTTATATTACTTTAAGCAAATAAATTTTTCATTTTCCACATTGGTACTTATTCTGAAAAAACTCTGAAATATTTTGGAATAAATATAAACTCGCTCACCTTCGTAACTGTTGACATTTCACCCAAAGTGTAAAAAATATTTTCCATTCAAAATCGAATGAAGAAAATACTTCCAAAGTTTTGTCTGCTAACTACGAAATACCCTAAATAATATATAATAATAGAAATGGAAAAAAAATACACAGAAATGTGTTTATATTACTTTAAAAGAAACGTACGAATGTATGTCCAATTCAATTACGACCCTAGCACCAAGATCTGTCGTACACGTGCCCTGCAAACGTAAACAGCTAATATACAACGCATGAGAATAAATCATTTCGCCAATTCATTTATGTGTTCTACACAACAGTTTTATATACATTTTCTTTTTTTTATTGAGATACGTACACGGAATTCATCATAGCTAGAAATTTTAATATTTTCAAATAATACACATATGTCATGAATTAATACTAACTAGGTTGTCTTTCTCTTCTGTATTTAACCTCTTTAGGTGAAGGTCTTACTATTTGACCAAACAATCATCAATAATTGAAGGTGTCCCTATAAATAGGATCTATACGCAAAAACAAAATTTAAAAAGAGAGAGAAAAAACGCTCGGCTTCCGTTATATTTGTTATTACTAGATAAATATACATAAATAAAGACCCCTTCTCCACGTTAACCAACTTTTGAGGTTGAATTTTGGCAAGCCTAGTTGAAAACATGGATAATAAAATAATGCACATGGTGCATACTGTTATATAGAACATTTAATAACAAAAAAACGTTAACTATTTAAAAACAGTAAATTAATAACAATCTTCTATACGAGTGATGTGAGAGTTAATCAAAATAAAAATAATTCTAAGCCATAGACCACTAAAATATATATACATATATGAACTTACATAAATTACTCGATAATAAACCTGGTTGTTCTACAGCTGGTTCTAATACTCTTAAAAAGTATAAGTTATTTTAAGAAGACGTTTTTACTTAAGAGACTAAGTTAGGAAATAAATTTTAAATTATCCCTCTAAATTTTTAAACTCGTTTTTAACTAATTCATAACAAAGAAATATGAAAATGAAATTCCATTTTTCAATCCTTTTAGAAAAATGAATAAATTTAACGAAAATTTTAATATTTTGTGTGAACTCGTACAAAATTTGCAGATTGTTTGAGTGCACGATGAAAAAAATACGGTACAAAATATGTTACTGTATCCATGTTTTGTACGATACAAAAATATGAACAACGAACCCGTTTTCTTTACAATTTATTTTGTGGATACATTTTTTGATAAAAAAGTAAGTTGAACACGTTAAATAACAGTTCGGTTTAGCTATATCAATAAATACCACTAAATCAATAGCGATTATTGGCTCTAACTCTAACTGCTAGTACGTTCTATCCCCATTTAAAAGTATCTATAATAGTAATCGTACTACAAATAAAATAAAATAAAATCATCAAAACTAGCACTCAATAATCGGCTACAGTCGATTGCTTGCTGCTAGGCCCTGTGGGCGGCTATGTTTGGCAGTTGCGCGGCCTTAAATGGCCACTGCGCAGTCTTTAGTGCCCGCTATGCGGCCATTAGTATCTGAATTTTTTTCTATTATATCTACAGAATGAGGGGACAATGAGGGCAAAATTTTGGATGGCAGCCGTGCGGCCCAATTTTGCTTTGCAGTACTGGGTTGCACGGTTGCCTTTAGCATTAAAAAATGCCAACCTGGCGGCGAAGAGTAGGACCGATATAGGAGCTTTTGCTTATAAAACGGTCCTGGGTAAGCGGTGGGTCTGCCCTCATTATTATATCTACTGGCCGCTGCTAGGCCGTTAGTGGCCATAAATTAGAGATTATAGGTCATTTGGATTAACAGAAATGGTGATTTAATTCGTATTGTAACGTGTGTTAACATTAACAATAATTGTGGTACTGATTATTGTATTGTATTATAACATCAAAAATACGTCTGTCTGCCAAATTTCAGGTTTTTGGTCAGGGAGTGAGTTAAATATTGGTAAAGATTTGACCATATGCTTGACAGACATACAATTGAAGCTACATAAAAGCGACTAAAATATCCAATCACTAAAACTTAAAGAAAAATGTGATGTAATTAAAAAATATTATTAAAATAAGTACCTAAGGGTTAGTGGGATACAAAATAAACATTTAAGGAACTTTGTTATGTATTTGTGTTACAACGATTTCCCCTTTTAAATAATACGTTAAATGCATTGGGTAACTCAATTGCTGGTTGTCAGAATTTTAGAATTCCGAATGTACAGGGTGTCCCGTATCTCGACGTTAAGCCGAAATCGGGTAATAGGCCAAGTCATAATAGTTGTCAGAAAAATATTTAAAAAAATAAAAAAACATTCAGTTAAAACCTGGCAAAGTATTGATTTTGAATACTTAGTTTGGTCAAAATGTGACATTTTTTGACCAAACGTTTACAGAAGCATTCATTATTCATGATTACATAATAATAAAAACATGTAGAAAAATAAATATTTGAAGCAACAGAAGTGAAAAGACCGTCACATGGTGTATATATTTTTTAAATGCTTATAATTTTTAAAACACATGACTTAGATTTTTTTAAATCTATTTCTGATAACTATTATGACTTGGTCTATCACCCGATTTTGGCTTGACGTCGAGATACGGGACACACCATATGTTCATTGTTTATTTTTATATTACATATTCTATATATTATAAATAAATACATAATATATTATATAGCAGTGGAGAGATTAAGGTTGAGGAAGAAGATTTTGCTTCAATACTCACTTGTTCCCGATAAAGTTGAATGCAATTTTATAATTTCCAAAGGCAAGACGAATTATTTGTCTATTACGCTTGGTCTGGTCAATTACAATAATTTATGTAATTTATTTCATGAATTGGTTTGTCATATAAACAAAATTTATGGAAGCAGATTGAAAAGCAAAGTGGTAAATGGCGCCAGAGTGAAGTGAGGTTTCGTTTGAAATAAGAATCATGTATTATAAATTATATATGAAGGTAGATATTTTATTTATTTGCTCTGGGGGTACGATAGCAAACAGAAAAACATTTATATTGTCAGAGATTAAAATATTTCCGATAAAGCTTATTGAGCCCTAACCATATTTGTGCATCATTACAGCATTTGAATTATAAACAGACTTCTTCTTATTCTCCTAGTGTTGTGTTAGGTCCCTCCAACGTTGACTATCACTTGAAAGTACGTCTCCCTATCTGTATCGACTCAAAACAGCTCTTCCACCGTCCTTACCCCTGTCCTATCTCGTATATTACGAAGCCATGAGACCTGCTTCCTGTCGAACCCCGTTTCCCCTTGATCTTGCCCTTAAGGTGGCACATTCACTGCAAATGCATATTTCGGCACTTTTTTACGAAAATGTTCGTTTTTATTATTCATTTATATCAGAATGTATACTCAAGACTGATTTGCAAAAGTAATAAACTGAACATCCTTTACAATAATGTATAAAATATAAGCATTAATCGACAGGCAGCGGCCAAAAAATCGATATTAAAAAACTAACTTTTATTAAATGAATAAAGCCTCAATATACGGGAATAAATAGAACATACTGTTTAAAATCATATCTATATAAATAAAAAGAGTTTTAAACTCAAGAAAAAACGTTGAAATTTCGTGCAAATTTAAAACATTATAATTTTATTAATATAGAATATTGCTTAATTTCCTTAATATGGATTCTAGGTAATGACGTATACTTTATACGTATAAAAAAACATATTATGCGTACACATAAATATTCTTTAAAAATTAGCGCCGCCTAGGACACTAAAAACGGTTTTTCGACCGCGGCCTGTCAATTAATGCTTATATTTTATTATTATTGTAAATAATGTCCATTTTATTACTTTTATATAATAACAGACGTTTTATTTAAGTTATTTCCTTAAAAAATTGCAGTTTATAGTATATATTCTGATAGAAATGAATAATAAAAACCCACATTTTCGTAAAAAAAAAAACGCTGAAATATGCATTTGATGTGAATGTCCAGTCTTAATGATCAAAAATTAGAAGATCCTACTTTTTGCCTCTAAATACAACCGAATATTGATATCTTTCGGATCTTGATAATTGTCAACACCACTCAGTTCTGCCTCTCTGGAGCTGAGTTACTGACCATTTCGGTCCCTGTATGCACAATATTATATTATTAGACGGACTATCCTTAATTTATTCTACAGTACCTTATTGGCATTATTTAATATACAATCACTCCTCACTTTACGACTATTTCGTTTAACGAACGTTCACATTTACGACAGTTATCTTACCGATAATAAGCCGTCTGTAGGAAAATCATTAAATTCCCGCATCCCATCGTCGTCAGTGCTTACTATCATAAGATGTGTCACCTTTAATATCAAGTGAGTGGCTGCCTAATTTAATTGATGACATCAGGGAGCACCTTGCACCCTTCCTTAAATTATTGTTTGCGTTGCCCACACACAAGCATGGCATGTGCAAATTAAAAAACTTTAAATATTTAAACCAAATGAAGTAATGTAATGAGGGGTTCATTTAACAACCAATTCACTTTACGACTAGTTCGTTAAGTGAAGACTAGCTGTGTTGTAATTTATATACAATGCGTACACGTCTTTACATTGAGCTGGAAACGAGACCCGAGAAAGTCGGTGTAAATGAAAATCTTCATCAAAGGCATGACGCATACTTTCTTCATTGTTTGATTATTAAGAAGATAGAATCAGATTTAATTTAAGCTGAACAAATTTCCTCCCTTGTCAGTTCTTGCAAATGAAAGACGGGTAGTCTAAACAATGAGTGGTTGCCTGAAAAGGTGCTATTTTACCACACTTATTCTAGCTTAATCTGTTTATGTGTTTGTCTACATCCAGACGGAATCTTATAATCGATATTACATCCACTTCCCAACGTCCAATCAAGTTGAATTTTTGCACACATAACAATATGTACATAGATCAATCATCAAATTCACTAATTAGTCGATTAATCCATAATATTTAATTAATTTAAATTTAATATGGGAAATAATATTGGATTTATTAGACTTACTCCAGTAAAAAATAACGAAAAATTATATCAATTAATAAAGACCCTTGCATGACCACGCAACATGAGCCGCCCGCTGATTGCATGTCACACTCTAATTATCTAAGTTGTAATTCTTGCAAGTAACGAACGCACAACGAAATTATTATTTTACTTCTTTTTTTTACCAGCTGTTTACCCGTCAAAAATAACGGAACATTGGTTAGCGTCTTTGCTAAGCCCTAGTATATGATTATAGTATCTTTTTGGTAGTCCGAGAGGCGGCCGTAGTTCTCGTTTGCTGGCTCGGGGTTCAAGCCCCATCTCCGGTCATTTAATTTCACTTTTCAGCCGTGAATTCAAACGTAATTACGGAGGTTACACAAAGTTACGGGGAGGGACGGACAGACATGCGAGTGGACAGACGGACGGACGGATGGATAGAGAGACGATCAGAAAATGAAATGATTATGTTTGATATCAGACAAACATTGATCTAAACTGAATTAAAAAATATATCTCTTATGTATGTAACAATAATCATTTCCATGTCGTGAATCTTTCTAATACGTGAATTGTAGATATTTTGCCTAAATGAAATGTTATTAAATTGTGTTATGTCTTTATATTTAATTAAAGGCAATAGAAAAATATTTTATTTTATTGAGAGACAACGAATGGTTACAATGGTAGACGGAATGCCACCACCGCACGCGGGTCGGAATTAGGAAAAAAATATTTTACTTCCAAATCTCCGTCGATGATGATTGATTCTGACACCCAAAATATAGTTGCAGCAAAGGTAGCTACGGATGCAGCTGACAAATTGTACTGACAACGTTCTTCCTAGTATGTCGAGTGCGGATCCAATCTAATTCCAACTGACAACTGGTCAGATTTATTAAAGTTTTAAATCCTTACTAGCGATTGGCGTAAAACAAGTCGGATATCAGTTTCGACCAATCACGTCATCATTTCGCGGCCGGCGGCCGGCGGTCACGAAACAGAATGACGTATAACAATTTTAACATTATGCTTACCTGGGAGCAGTACTGAAGGACTGATGTAGGGGCAATCACTCACAAACTAGTCCTTGGTAAGAAAGAGGTGGATTTATTCATTCTCTTTCTAGTAATTGTCTGGTTATTGAACGCTAACTATCAACGCATAACGCATACGTAGCACATAACGCAAATATTGGCAAATATTATTTTTCTAGCAGAAAATGATAATTGTACCTTTATATTGAGGCCACGTAAGCCATTTGGACCACCTCTGCTTGCATTTTTTTAATGAAAAGTTAAAGTTAGCAATTACTTTAACATCTTAAGTATAAAAAACAGACGCACAGCTCTTGACATTGTTAATTTGTATAAGATCTGTCGAAACCAATTTAATTGTCCACCCCTTTTATCACTTTTATCAACATCCACGTCCCAGCAAGAGCTACTAGAACACAGTGCATTTTCCAGATTCCTGTAGCTCGTACCAATTACGGATTATGCTCCCTTATGGTGAGAATGTGCCAAGTCTACAACGACTTGTTCACCGATATCGACATCTATCATGTGTCTCTATCTCTATACAACATTAAATTAATACTTGATTAATAACTGAATATTGATTCATTACTACAATGCAAGATATAAATTAAGTTAGGTAATACATATACTTTAATATTGTTATTTACTTTATTATCTTCTACTCACTACTACTGTTACAATTAATGTCTTTTATTTTAACATGCTTATATTATTATTATGTACTACTTCAAAATTATTTATATGTGTGATATGTTAGGATATAAGTTAATATGTTAATTGACAACTATTTACACTATCATATATTTATATATATCATTTTCTCATATCTGTTAATATATATATTCCTAGATTTTATTATTAGATTGTCATTAGGAGTCCCATTCAAGTTTTTATAGGTTTAATAAGTTATAATTCCGAACATCCTGTATGCACATATGTAGGTTTTGTTTGAATTAGCAACTGGATTTGCGCTGCAAATTAAGTTGGTAGTGAGATTTACATATGTTTTGCAGTTATAAAAATGTTCGGAAACACGCCTGTGAAATAAAATCCTAATTTTTGTAGAGGTTCATTATTTTTGTTAGCCATGCTAATGAAAACATTTTTAACAAAGCAATTGTTTATTTTACGGGTCCGGCACTGAACTCGTATGGAAAATGCACTCAACCATTGTTAGTACATTCGTAAATGGTTACCGTTCTTGTTTTTGTATATTTTCAATTATAGTACACAGCTAATTAAACTAACATATTTATTTACACCTATTGTTTGAAGACGGAATGTGAAATGGATAAGTTAAGATGGGAAAGACGGGTTCTGGAAGGAAAGAAAGGTCAGAAGGAAAGCACGCTCTTACCTTTGTCCTTTTGGTCCAGGTCGAAGGAACAACGCTGGTATCTCCCTCAGAAGGGCAGTAGCTCAGGAATTCTTATAGCACCTTTATCCTTATCCGAAGGCTTTACGATCACGTAAAAATGGGCACACAAAACTCAGAACAAAACACGTCCAGCAATCAAGACAGTTCAAAGTTGAATGGTAATGTCATAAATAAAAGATTTTAGTAGAGCGTGCACTATGAAAAGGTGTAAGGAAGGTGGTTGTGTTCAGTGACATCTGGTCCTGTTCATAAAGATCAAACACCTATATTATCTATTATGTGCCAGAATCCATCTATTATGTTTATCTTATCTACTATAGTGTTCAACTATAAAAATTATTTTGGGTTTGATACTAAAACATACTAATGTTGGCGAGTCACTGAAATACTGGCAATACTAGTTATACTAGTAATACTGGCAGTTGCTGGCTCTTTAATAGGACCCTGCACAAGAATAAAGGCACACTCCCACACTTCTTCTGCCTACTTTATCCCTCTCTCATCCATTTCAAATACATTTCGATTTCTCTTTATCATGTGAATTCTTATTATAAACCCGAAAAGTATTAAATTAGCCTCTCCCTTCCAAACCCACTCATCTACCTCCACCTGGACTTATTTTTGCATACATCGCTACTATGTCTAAAATAATAAAAAAATGGGCATAACCAATGTTGTAAAAAATTATAATACATAAAAAAGAATTTTTTTAAAGAACCATAGATAGATACGCTTATATTTGAATGTACCGTAACGAGATACTAAAAAGAATTTACGCACTCTCCGAACCCCCGGTAATGTCACTTGGAACATCACTATGGAAACATCAAGAACGGTCTACAGAAATTTTGAATTATCTACAATGTTCGCGAAACCTCTATAAATGACTGGAACAGCCGTAAAGCAACGAGAACCTTCTCGTAAATACTAGAATAATCTATCTAAAATACCAGCATTTTGGCCACCGTTTAAAATACCATCACTAATCCGATGCGTGTTACATTGACCAGCAATACAATAATAAGTACCTACCTACTGGATGTTCGATAGTTTTCGGTAGTGATCGATGTGATAAGAAACGGCGAAAAAAGTGTTCACCTACGTGCAAATATTTTAGCAGACGATTATAAAATGTTCCAGACAAGTGGAAGATTCTCGAATGACGAGTGTGAAATTAATCCGAAGTTCATAAACCTGCTCGAGTTAAATCCGTGATCTGTGACTTAATTGTGTAAAATAAAACATTATTTAATTTTGAATATTTTTTTCTCTTTTTCTTCTTTGAATTTCTCCCTCTCAGGCGCGACCAATTTTTTTCATTTATTTAGACGCTATCAAACGTTTTATTGTTAAAGCACAGTTTACACGAGAAGCTTGTGATAAAAACCTAAGTAAAAATTGATTTCTAGTATTTTTCCTCCCTTTCTTTTAACTCGCAAGCTTGCTTGCTTGCTTGACGAAAAAACTTTGGATCGATTTTTAGCCCTTTTCCCGTAATCCAATCGAGCTGAATCTTTGCAAATAGGCTCGAGGCGACAATAAAGAAGATCAATCAAATTTTTGCTAAAAAAAAATTATAGTATAATTTTGGATTTTTCAAATTTTTAATGATTTTTTCATACAAATCAGTAAGTTGTATGGAGATTCCGACGCATATAGTAGACACGAAACCCGAAAAAGAGAAAGGGAGTATTGTAAAAACTTGGATTTTATTGTTTTTTTTTTTAATTCATTATTTTTTTATGCTAGACACAGATTTGAATATTTTTCTGAGATGTATCCATACTTTCACAAATCGGTGTACATTCAAGAGTCTGGACGTACCGACCGGAAGTTGGCCGCGTGCGCAGGAAGCGGATCCACGTGGCGTGACGTCACGGGAAGCTATTAACGCCGCCCGCAAAAAGAAACGGTGGACATTCCACACACCACAAATCTCTGGCTATTGTGTCTACAATTGACCATTGTTTTTATGGTGTTAAAATGACAATAATTCATTACTTATAAGGGGATTTTCTGGGCAAAAATTACAAAACGTGGTTAGTAATTATCCGAGGACAAAGAATATATGATTAAGTGCCGGATTAAAGAAGAAACTGTATTACGAATGTATGTAACGTTTTTTTATACAGTATTATAATGCTTTATTATTTAAATGTTACAAAATTTTCATTGCAAATATTTTTTTTAAATTACGTACCCACATAAAATATTCAAGGTTTCCAAGAGTATATTATTTAATGAATTGGCGTTAACTTTGTGGAATGACATTATAATTATATATAAATAAATAGATTACTTGTCTAAGACCACTAATGAGTTTAAGATGATTACACAACTAGTTTCCACAACTACCGATGTTGTCATCAACGGGTGATGATTTAAACTCAATTTAAATTTAATTTTACTCAAGTTTAAATCATCACCCGTTGATGACAGCATCGGTAGTTGTCGAAACTAGTTGTGTAATCATCTTAAACTCATTAGTGGTCTTAGACAAGTAATCTATTTATTTATATATAATTTCCAAGAGTATGTTTACGCAATATAAAATATTTATTTCCACGATATAATTATCCGGTTATTCTCAATAAGAATGCAAAATTTGATTTTTAATGGGTTTTATAATACATTCGAAAAATGCACTTTAGTACATTGTATAAAAGTGCAATTAAAAAAAGATCATTTATGAATACTCTTGCTCTTTTGTTGAAATTTTCAATAATCATAATAAGTGATTCTCGTAACGATGGCTGTCACTAACGCTATCATAACGCTGTATGTATATTGAGTTATCTATACAATAAAACTCTCTGTTAAGGTATTTTTCGAGACATTTACCTTTACCAAAAATATTGTCATCAAAGTATTATTTAATATAAAAAATTCGAAAAATAAAAATAAACCATGATAGAGGAACTTCTTGACAGCCCAATATCTGACAGACGGTCGATTGACCGACAGCCGTTTGCCCGACAATCCAGCTCCCGAAAGCCAACTCTCCGACACCTCAACTTCCCAACAAAAAATATATATTTTTTTAATGTTTTCTTACGTATTTTTGTAAAAATATGCATCTATTCTTGATTCATTATAAAATCAATTTGATCAATTCAAAATTGTATTTGAAGAATATTTTTTTCTGGTGGATTACCAAGGGATATTTCATTATGCACCACTTATAGAAATTGCTTTGAATACTCGCATGTATTTTCAGTATTGTTTAAAAAGATATCCTAAATCTGAACACTTAAAAATAAAATTTAACAGCAGACACACTTAGAATAAAAACCCAGACTTAGTTATTAGTTCTATATATACATAATTTCTCATGAGCGTAGTAAGTTTTATTTCAACCCCCTTTTCAAAAGTAATGAAATTTTTGATATAATAACTACTAATAAATATTCGCGGACACTGATTATTTTGCTCCACCCTTGGGAAAGTATATGGTCTGCTAAGCGTTTACTATTACTACCACTAAGATTTATTTTTAAACATAATTTATCATTTAACTAACTCCTTTCTTAAACGATAATTACAATAAGACATTATCAGAAAATTCAAAACAATTTCTAGATATGGTGTGAAACGAATTATTCTTAAGAGGCCCCAGTACACGATTTTAATATTTGCTCTCGATTTGCTAAAGTTAACGTAAATTTATTAAATCATTTTGCAAAACCCATAACAGGCTTTTAATCAATTTTATTATGATAAATTCATTTACTCTTGAAACATTTCCTTAAAAAAATATGAACAAATATATTGTTATAACATCAAAAAAATTATAACCCCGAAACACTATTTTAGTTTTCATGCAATAGAATTAATTATCTTTGGTACACTAATCTCGTATATTTTCAAAATACGACGATATATTTTATTCACAAATTGATTGTATAAAGTTTGAAAAAGAAGTATTTTTAAAAAGAAGTATAAATATTTTTTGACAAATTGTTAAATATATCGTTTTAAAAAAGACAAAAATTAAAGACCTGGTATTATCTGATCTCATACTATATTTCAAGTACCCATCATACCGTTCAGCGTCACGGCGACGTAAAGTTTTATGAAGCACGGGGGTTTGGAAGAGCATCTGTGATCTATTCATAAGGACATGTTGAGCATCATGTGGATGCGTTGTTGTACGTGTTAATTGTGTTCCATCCTATGTGAATGTAAATTCTGACCTGATAATTTCCCGTCCGCGACATCTACGCGGGCGCTACCGCCTGTAGAGTTTTGAAAATATAGTTTAAGCTACTTTCTCCCTTGTATCGCGGCCGTCAGCGACGATGTCGCAGAGAGGGCAATTTATTTTAAATTAGAATATAAGATTTCAATAAACCGAATTTAGCGATATCTTTGAATTTGCCTGTTGTCGCCATTTCATGGCACAGATAATTGTCAGTAGTTTATTGAATAAATGCTCATGTTGAATGTACAAAATGTCTTGTTATGTAAACCCATCTTTGTTCATCTGTTGCAACTTGAACTTGTTAATATGAGAGGCACCTGAAGCGGCTCGAGAGAGAGAGTTCAGTGCGTAGATCACCGAAAGGACCCTGAGATTGTAATAGAGGAGTAAGGTTAGTCCCATTCTTCTCCGATTGAACTAGCTGGTGATGACGAGGGGTTCAGATCATGAGGATCTGAACTCCACGTCATAATATATTAATATAATCATAATTGATTCATCAATATTAATTAATCATTAATTTCGTTGCCGCGCACAGACCTTCAACACTGATGATACTATTAGCTTATTAGTTCAAATATTAATTTTAAAATGTTAAGTCCTTCTCATCCACCCGTATAAACCATTAATAAAAATTAAAATATATTTATAAAATTCAGCAAATTTTACTACAATTCAATTTTCAAGTGAGTTCATCAGTATTATAGTTACCACAACATTTAAGTTTTTTTTAAATTATATTTATTATTTTTACATAGTTTAATAATTTTTCGAAATTTTCTTGTGTAACTTTGTGAAAGGTCATTTAAAAAAATATATGAAAAAATAATCACTCTGTGTACTGTCACTATTTGTTTATAACGATTAGAACGTTTTTGATGCTAACGCATCATCTACAGTAATGTTACTAATACTAAAAATAAGACTACAGGATAGCGTGAGGAGTGGGGTGGAGATTAGAGTCCGGTGGATGTGTGGGCATGGTCATTAGGCGCAGAAGAGGGAACGTAATAGATAGAGTTCGAATACTGATTACATTTTTGTTAATATTAATCGCTAAGTTTTCTAAAATATCTAGTTTCTTTCCTTTTTTACATATGTATAAGTTTAGTACTAGTAACATTGCTGAATTTAATGCATTAGCATCAAAAACGTGCGTTAGCATTATAAAAAAATAGTGAAAGTAAACAAAGTTATCATTTTTTAATATAGGTATATTTTTAATATTTTGTTGCCCCGGTCCATAATATTTGTTTTCAGCGAGGATCCCTTAAAGCACTCATGTCCAAAAGTGTGGACTTGCGATCGCGCGTAGAATATGTTTTATGAATTTAAGAGATTAAAAAAACTGTCCGCAATAGAAATAATATATATTTTCATTTTTTTTGTTTATTTATCTATGATAAAAAATATTATCTTTGAATACTTACATCGAAAAATATAATTTTGATGAATTCTACGTTCCGGGGCAAACGAGTGGTTAACATATTAAAATTGTTCATGATTCTCGGTTCACTAGGGGTGTCATTGGATGCATTCGTTCAGCGATTGGCAACCCTCATAGCGATGGCCACCCTGATAACTGCACGCCGACAATACTTCCTGTTTTGTTGACTTTTATGAATAAATTAATTAATTAAAAATATGACGATGAATATTTATAAATTATATAAAAAATATTCACAGGTTCTCATCAGGTAAAAGCAAAAATTTCTATTGAGTCTTCTTCGTGCAATTCTGAATAGAAAATATTATTTACACTATGTAAATGTTTGCAATTTATTTTTTTATATTTTTGACTTATTTTCAGTAAAATGTTGGATTTTTCCTCAATAATGTCTGTAGAATATTTAAACATTATAATCTTTGATACAAATCAATTTTAAAAAAATATCCTTGCAGAAATATGAAAAACATTTTTTATGTATTTTTTGACATTTTAATTGATTTGTAGTAATGTGAATGAATTTTTAATATTCCATATGAATTACTCTAGTAATACTCCAACATTTTACAGAAAATAAGTCAGAAATATTGAAATAAAATACAAATTTTGAAGTCGCTTATCCCCGTAACTGTCGACAATTCAAAGAATATTTTCTTTTCAAAATTGAAAAAAGACTTTCCCGAAGTTTTTTTTTACTGGCTACGTAACACGTACTTTATTTGTGTATTTATTTCAACAAATACAAATAATCCAAATAACTTGACATTTTCTTATACATAATACAATAACCGTGAGCTAATGTTATTAAATGAAGAAGCAAAAACAGACTGGTTTCAGTGTCTTCCTGCAAGTTGTATTTCAACCCCCGGGCTGCAGTGACAGGAAGGGGGCGGAGAGAATTCCTCTTATTTGGTATGCATAGCTGGAAGGCTCCCCATCTCAGAGCCTTTATCCCAACTTGAGAGGGTTGACCACAAGATTTCGAAAATGTAAACAAACATATATTTACACGCGATTTACTGTGCCTCCGAAAATTTTAATTTTTGGCTAAACATTTTTTTGATAACGCATACAAAAAAGGTTTTTTTTCTATATTTATTATCTTAAAAGTAAAAAATAAATAAAAATTGTAGTAAAACTCACGGTATTGGATTTATTGTAACGATAATTTTACACCAAAAGTGAGCCACAAATATAATGTGATACCAAGATTTTCGAATTTAATTTTCTCTGTTTGCAACGTTATTATGCCTTAAATTTATTCATTGTGAAATGGCAAAAAATACTAGTACAAATTAGCTGCCAGCTGTCGAATTGGCTGTTTCTGAAAAAAGAATAACCAATTCAAAAATGAAATTTCAAAAAAAAATATACACCCTTTATTTAAACACTAATGGCGTGAAATTATCTTTCCAATAAAGCCAATACCGTGCCCATTAGTACGAATTTAACGTGATTTATTTCATTTGAAATTTATTTACCTCAAAAAGAACATATTTATAGGAGTATTCCAACAAGAAGGACCCGATTTTATTTTATCAGTTTATATAAAAATGTGGCACTAATTTTTTGATGTTATTTTTTAGCTGCTGAATCTTTAGTCGGATTATTTGCTTAGATGTTTCTCTTAAGGAAGAAGTGTAATGGCGTTAAGCTATGTGTCACGTTAGATCATTCTTCTCAAACTAGTAAATCAGATCCAAATCAACGATTTATATGAAAAAATCTCCTTAAGCATAGCAAAGCACATCATTGACCTTAACCGTTTCATCTGCTTCTTTTTAAAAAGGAGAAAATTCAGTGACTTGTCCAGCCCAAAAAACTCACCAAGCTGTGACTCAGAGCTAATGGATGTTTATTTTTTTATAAATGACTATAGTTGACTATATAATAAAAAGCCTTAACAACCGTAGAACTTGTATTAGAAGATGTGAGTCGTATATTTCCAGACACCGCTAACTCCATACCAAAAAAATTTACATCAGGTCAAGTAATTTATACCTTATTGTGTGAGATGTCGTTACCTACACTGTTAGTTTTTCTAGAAAGTTTGTTGTAAATGTAAATAAACTTTCTAGAAAAACTAACAGTATTGGTAATAACATCTCACACAATAAGGTATAAATTACTTGACCCGATGTAAATTTTTTTGGTATGGAGTTAGCGGTATCTGGAAATATACGACTCATGTATGAACGTAGCCGAAGCAAAAGTGGTGTGCCAAGATAGAAGAATATGGCGTTCTATCCTCTCTGCCTACCCCTACGGGGAAACGGCGTGATGGTTAGTCACTTAGTTAGTTAGTTGTATATCATACACAGGGCCTGTATTTTTTCAATTTCGTAGTTATATGCCAGCTTTTCCAACATTAATTGGCTTGGCAGTTGCCGAATGGTGACCGAAATTTGCACGTAAAATTTTATTTCAGTAGTTATCCTGAATTAATCCGATACTTTCATAACATTGTCACAAAATTATATAAATCACACAAAATCGATGCTCTTTCCACTGTAAACGTTATTCACAAATTGGAAATTACTAGAGTGGTATAGAATAAAGGATGGAAATCTTCTGCTTCTTCTTCTACCCCTTATCTTATTGGGTCGGGGCCCCTGCATAAAAGGTTCTAATATGTCCTATCTTGGGTTCGCTCGCCACGTCAGCTCAATTTATTTGCAACCTCGCTTCGCAGTAGTCCTCCAACTGTTTCCGCCAGCTCCTTCTAGGACGGCCCCTTGGTCGTCTGCCTTCTGGTTATGCCTGGATCTGCTGGCTCCGCAAGATATGTCCCAGCCACCGTATTTGTGATTTCTCGATAAACGTCAATAAGGGTTCTACTACCCCTCTTAGAAATCCCATCTCGGCTACCTGTAACCCAAGCGGGTTCTTTCGGTCATTATTATCCAGTAGGTGAGAACCACAATGAAGCGAACCTTTTTTTTCTCTTTGCTCTAAATACAAAATTAATAAACTTTTTCGAAAACTAAGAATGAAGTTATGTAGTGTATTCATTCCTCTCATAATTCCTAAAGTGAATTTTAAATACTCCCGTCTTATTTCAAATTATAGAGTATTTTCTAAAAAATGGGAAATCTTTTCTTCAAGGGATAGTATACAATGAAGAGAACACCGGTCCCCATGAAGAGAACACGCATAGTTATTAATCTTAAAGTGGAATAATATGTGCCTATTTTTAACTTATTTGACAAGTACTGGAAATAATTTACAATGTTAATGAAAATACGATATTTAATTAAGAAATATTAAATATTTTACATTGGTAAACAAGAATACAAAAATGTGCATTTGGTTTTAAAAAAAAATACGACAAAAGGTTGAATATGCCCTTTTGTCCACAAGATTTGTGACACTATTGACTGCAAATATGACATACGGTGCTGCCAGTGTTATTGGGGACACCTATTCGATACAAAAAAAATATAAGGAACATTATTTAGACTTTTTCTATGTATTTATTCACATTGTAATTGAGTTGTCAGATTTTTAATTACAATCTTCCATCCACCTTAGTTTTAGAAAACTCATCACTAGTGATTTATAAATGGTTGCATCATAAATTTGTAACATTACAGATGTAATTAACTATAAATATTATATTATGAATTATAAATACTATATGATTTTATTTGCAACAGAAAAATGTATGCATGTGGATGAGGCGAGAGTTGTATGTCAATACAGAAGAGTGTCACGCTGTATCCTCTCTGTTAACCAACACGGCGTGATGGTGAGTAAGATTTTCCGTGAGTTAATAAATGATAGATGAATCATATTAACCTGAATGCATCATGGTTACCCTAACTTTCCTGTATTTGTTGTATCGCGTGAAGTCGAGTGTGTTATTGATAAGGGATTCTTTTTTGAGAGAAGGCTTTTTATAGAAATTCTCCACCCTTCAAAATTTTTCGGAATTTTCTTACCCAACCAGAAGTAAAGAAAATATAAAAAATATTTTTGTAGGTGGTTCATTATAATTAAAAGAAGGTTATTACAAACATGTTAGATGATTTTATTATTTCAATTCTTCAATTCCCAATTTCCCAGTTCACAATTATTTAATTCCCCGTTTCAATTCCCTCTCCAAGCACAAAAGTTAGTTTGTAGAGGTACAGCGAAAAAAGTAGCTATAATAGACTAGAATAAAATAGTGCAATAAACTGTATCTCATATAAAACAAATAAAAAAATATCCATGCACTTAATGTAGCAAAGATAAAGCAAATTTTGTTCATATTTCTATCTCACATACATTTCATTTTCCTAGTAGGGGCCCAAAGGCTCAATGAGGTGTATTATATATATTGTAAAATGTTAAATCAACTTCACATTTTACCTATTCGCCATCAACTTACGATAATCTTTGGTAACTTTGCCTGCCCTTACTCTATATGATATAATCATATGTTGATTTTAGACCCCAACGAAATCGCATATCCCAATAATAATAATTTCTTTGTCTGTCCATAACTTCCGTAACGTCCGTAACTTTTTTATAAAATATTTTTTCTTTTTATTTATTTTTATTTTTTCTTCTTTTTTATAATAATAAAAGTAAATAAATACTTTTCAAGGAATCGATATGTAAAAGTACCGCCATTTTTGACGGGTCACAACAAGTAGTTTAGATATGAAGTAAGATAGAGAGATGCTCCGTTGATACAAGCGTCAGATACTTACAACGTAATTTCATGTAGTATCTCGTATCTTGCCGCCTTACCAACTATGTTGCCGACGCACTGCGATCAAGTAGTACTAAGATTTACTAGACAAACGATAAAATTTTATCTCGTAACAATTCCCGATCAAGTGTGAGGAATAGTAATGAAACGCATTTTATTTTAACATTTATTTTCAAAATTACCACAACATTGCAATTTAGTCGCCGGATCCTCGGGTCTATCAGTTTGGTTGAGGATTGTGCTACAAACACGGACGTGATTGCGAGTGTACCACAAAAAATATTATTAACTATGAAAATAATCATTGAAAAAATAATCTTATACACACGTAATATAGATTTGTTAATTTTATCGTTAAATAGTTTTTGTCTCTTTGAAATTCATGTAAGGAAAGGTCGGTTAGCCTCGGACATATAAATTTAAAATAAAAAACACAATCAACAATATATTCCACCGAATTTTACTCTTAAAATATACCTATATACTTAACCAAAATATTAAATAAACATAAGATATAACGTATGTAAACAAATATTAAATATACTTCAGTTTTATGTTTTTGGCAACAAAAAAAGATGGCCGGTCATAATTATATAGAAGATTGGAAGCATCGATGTGCACATAATCTTCGTGGGCCCAATTTTTGCGTTCATAGCATTGATCGTATACTTATTTATACTCACTAGTGAAAAATACCAATAATTAGCAAAAGAAAAATTCTTAACGGAAAAAAAACTAACGAAAACGTGGAATACCCACGCTGCAACTGGCTTGCAATTTATTTAACTTTATTTAAGGTTTTACAGGGGAGTTATAACTCAATATACTTTCTTAACGCAAATCGTTTGCTTAATTATTCAAATTCCATGGTTACTTGCCGTCTTCACTCGCCTTTCCCTAGAGAAATATCTTTGAATTACCAAAATTCAAGTTAGCTTGAAAACAAACCATGATTTTAACATAAATATTTTTTATTATTTAGTATACTGTTAGCAATGCAAATAGTTTGCACTTTAACTTGGTTTACTTAAAGGAAATCGTATTTTTCCTTTAATTAAACCAAGTTAAGTAAACCGAAAAAGAGCAGAAGAGCATTTGTGACTAATTTTTAATTTATGTATAATATAATGAACAACATAATATGCAGAACCAAGCGCAGACGGCGAAAAAAAAATTTTTGTTTATATATTTACCATATTTTGTACATATATAAATGCAATTTTAAATATTTTTATTTTACGATACCAGTTTGGTTAGAAGTCTATCTACATGCATAAATGATTTTGTCTATATATGACGTCGAAATCGATCGCAGTGCGATAGCATAAATCGCCCACAGATAGGCTGAGTATTTTGAGCGCAACTCGAAAACAAACCAGAAGACAGTAAAAACATTAGTACACCCGCAATCGATTTAGATAAGGAGTGATCTTTGATAGTTGCCACATAAATAAACAAGTATTATTTGTGGCATACGGATGCAAAACCACCACGTTTTTGCATACATGCGCTGCATTTCATATGATATATTTTAAGTTATCTTACATCTTACCTAATAAGGCCTAACACCTAATAATGAACAATGAATAATTTTCAATTTTTTTATAGTTTTATTATAAAAAATTTATGTACCTATAATAAAAAAAATTAAAATGTGAAAGAATCATTAAAATATCTCTACGAAAGAAAAAGTAATGGGACTTTATAATTTCGTTTCATGAGAAATCCAGCGATTTGACATAGGCAAAAACGCCACTTCACCTTATTACCTAATACTGCGAGGATCTTGAATAGGTCAAAGTCGTCACAGGCGAAGCGAGGCCACTGTCGTTTCGCGCTAAAATATGTAAACTTAAATAATCTATTTCTTAGTCACTTATTGACGGATAACAACAATTTTTTATACGACATGCATTTACAGACGGTAAAAAATCGATCATTTTTTTCTGATATAAAACTAAAAAAAATAGATTAATTACAAAGCTACAATAGAAATCAAAAACCGGTCGAAATTTCAATGTAAGAGTTAAAGAGCATTTGATATGTTTGAATAATCATAGTTTTTCTGAATTTTTAAATCATTTATTAGAAAATGATCACGGTTTTGACAAAAATTTAGGACTTTCTATTTTACACATAAATAATTTTGGTTTGAAATTTTAAGCAATAGAACAGTAAACAAAATATTATTAATAATCAATTAAATTTAACTACTAGCCTCATTCTAAAAAAAATTCCAATAATTGCGAATGTGAGTAATCAAGAATTTCAGCAATAATATTTCAAAATAATTTTTTAAATAATTTAGAAAAACAAAAAATAAAAGACATTCATTTTGATATTTTGACATATATATAACATCCTAACGATGGAAAGGTTTTTCCGAAGCATGTAGGTGTAATTGATCAAATAATATAAGTAGATAAATATAAATAATACAATAAATATTTTTTTAATGTTTATTCATTAAAAAATATAAAATGTATTGAATTGTTATCAGATATTTAAAGCGGATGGATCCCCAATCTTAAACAAATGTGCGGTGCGTGATGTTCCCTCCACTACGCCCCGTAGTAGGACGGAGAAGAAAGTAAATAAAATAACGAATTACTTCCTCGTCATTTCGCAAGAGATATGAACTGGAAAAATTGCCACTGCGAATGAATTATCGTACTTTTCAAGTGATAAACATTTGTCAATTGTGTAAAATTGCTATCTATGTAGGTGCTTCGTATGTGTGATCGTTCCAAGGGGTGGATTCTCAATTAGGGTTGAGTATTTAATGAATTTCTGTAAACACATTTCTGAATTACTAAGATTCGTAGTCTACACAACCAGCTATGTCACCGGAACGTAGATAGCGTGGATGTGTTTAGCGCTTCTATACACAACTTTATGAAAAGTATCCGCACCAATTTACTCATCTTCCATAAGCCGCTTCTAGAGAATTCAGAAACTTTTTTTTTTTGCATATTGACTGCAATTTTTTTGTGTGTACCTGTCGTATGACATTATTTTTAACTTTAATTTATTTTTTCAAGGCTGACAAAGCCTATTTTATTGTCTATTTTCTGGGGTTTATTATTATTGTTATTTTTCTAATATGCATTCTCTATGAGTGCTTGCTGCAAACACTCTTAATTGGAGATTTAATTTTTATTTTGTTTTTATTTAATGTATATTTTCAACGTCTCTCCATGTGTTTCGTTAATTGTAATATAATAAAATAAAATATAAATAAAAATAACACGAAAATTATTAAACAGTTTGTTTATTTATTAAAATAATATACCATTATTTAAATACACTTACCTTAGAAATTATACTGTTCGAATAATGCATAAAAAAATGCTTAACATATATACAGTCTCACATTACTGATCACATATAAATACGAGTATTTTTAAAATATATATATTGTTATATTTTGCGTATTTTGTCATATTTAATATTTTTGAAGTTTAAGATTTTTAAAAACTATGTTGCTGATTTCCAAAGACAAAAATTAAATATCAACCACTTGCTCAGTGACGTAACATGGAATTATTATAAAGGAACATTTATATATGATGAAATGTTTCACAGATAATAAAAAATGAATAAGTCAAAATCAGTAGATAAAATTATTTATTTACTTTAAATAAATTAATCCAGTATTATTTCTAAAATATATTATATGCTAAATACATAAAATTATTTAATAATACAATGTTTTCTGTGGTCTATTCAGAAATCGAAAACAAAAACGGGACAAAAAAATTGTTGTCGATGTACTTTTGGCATTTTAATGGAAGTTCATCGATGCCTTTGCTATAGAAATCCTGGGGACGGGAATCGATGGATTCTTTAAAAGCGTTTTTCACCGCCTCATCGTAGTTCAAATATTTCCCTTGTAAAAAGCTTAAAAAATCCAATTTCCGAAAAAATTGAAAATCGGTAGCTGCAAGGTCTGTCATGTCAGGTGGATGACGGAGAGTTTTGTTACGATCTCGGTAAAAATTATTAGTTTTTCTTTATTTATTTTTTTATTCGTGTCATATATTTGTGTTGTATAAGTATTTTAAATCTGTCCTTCACGTAATCTTCTAGTTTTTTTGTATCGATAAGAAGTAGGTCGTTACATGCTCATTTTTTAGTCAAGTAGGTCGTTACATGCTTGTTTTTATTTGCGATAGTTTTAAATATTTTAATTTGTACTTGTTTTACTCTGTCTAAATATGTTTAAAACGTCAGTTCCTAACTGTTTAACCCTAGAAGTCCTGATATTTTTTCTACGCGGTGGCTTTTTATAAGTCGATGAGGCTTACTCGTCGTATTTCGAAAAATAGCGGTACTTACCAGCGTGACGTAACCGTCTCTTTCAACGTTCTATCAGTGACTGAGTTGACACAGATAATCAAGGTTATACACTCTATGGTTCAAAAGAAAAAGCAACAAACGACTAACAGTAGCCTTCTAGGGTTAAGCCGTAGTTAATAATGCCTTTTATGCTTCAATATTATAAAAACAGTTTTCCAGTAAATCAAAACAACGTAGCTGCAGTCCTATAATTCTAATCGAACATAAAATATAATTGAAAAACCTGCTTCGCATCGTAAAGAAAATCGTAAACAGAAAGGTAATAAGAACATTTGAAGCCATTTTCAGTTTAACAGCTGAGATAATAAAAACACGGACATTAAGAGGGTTGGATTTCAAAGGGAATAATTATTTCGTAGGAATGGACTTTTTAGGGGCATATTTCATTCTTAGTGCCAACTGAAAGGCGTGTAATTAGTAATTTAAAGATAATCTTTCATGTACTGTCCAACACGCTCACAACATCATCACAATGCTTTTCTTAATAACACTTTATCAAGCAACATTTACGAGTATTCTTGGATTTGTGTTTCTATTTTTATTCGAAATTTGAGGCTAGCTTCTTACGAATATTTAACAAAGATTTAGATTCTCTATTAATGTCGGATGTTTCGTAATGGCAAGATAAATCATTACTCCTATATCTTACACGGTCATAATTAAAAAAATTGTTTTAATTGAGTATTTCAGCACACTTATTTTCTAAACATTACTTCTGTAGAAGAGTAAAATTTAGCTTTTTAAATATATGAAATTATATTTACTTTGTTATCTCTAATTAAGTTATTAAAAAATATTTTATTTTTTCACTACTAGTTTCGAGAAAATCAGAATTTCTCAAATTTTTGAAAGCTAGTAGCTAAACGCTTGTGCTATGAAAATAGGATTAACTTGCGTGTCCTGGAATGGGGGCTCGAACCAATTGAAAATCGGTAGTTAAACACTAACATTGATAAAAAAGTTTTCTTCATTATCTTAGTATATAGTTTATATACATTTTTGGTATTTTTCACGAAAATTATTTTATATATTATACCAGAAAATTTATATGTAATGAGTTAATTGATTAACAAAGGCAGCCGGAAGAAAATGTCAACTGAATTAGTCAAAAAACTTTCACATAAATAGGTTAATGAATAAGAACTGAATGGCTTATTACATATTTATTAAAAAAAACATATTCAAGTATAACAGGTAATGATTTTTTTATGACATCCACTTAAATCAATTTAACAAAAAAAAATAAAATAAGGATCGGTCAATAAAAATGGTGATTAGCATAAAGTAACGTGCAATAAAAACAGTATTATGCAATGCTTTTGTAAAAACCTTCAACTATAATCATCTCGGCAGTATAGTCGAAAGTATTATTTTATGTTAAGCTACAACAGCTCTAGAGCCCAATTACTGCAGCAAAACATATCACAAAAACACTCCAGGCTTGAGTTAATCACACAGATGTATTGTGATCTAACAGGGAATCGAACTCTGAATCCCCGGTATGTGTGTCGTGCTCACTGGACTATGCCCTCTACCATCTAAATTACCATCACGCCATTCCCACAGGAGTGGGTAGAGAAGATCGAACATTTTTCTCTTCTATGATGGTACACCAGTTTTGCTTCAATCACATTCATATGTCTTCTCGTGCATGCACTCCGATTGTTAAAGTTTTTAAGAGAGCCATCCTCCATATTTGATTTATTCATAGATAGAGAGCCATATTTGATTTATCTTTCTCTTTCACGAGCTCTATTTTAGGGCAGTCAGAGCGCCTTCAATTTTTCTGCCTTCAACGCTCGTCTCCCTCGTTTTATTTACCAATCTCTCCTCACTCGTATGTTATTTTCCTTATTCTAACTACTGTGCTATAGTCAGCATAACATTCACTCGATTGAATACAGATTGTCACACACTCGCCTAAGCGACCGCATTGCCACAGCATTTACTTTGCTATCAATATTTGTTAGCAATTCCAGGTTTAATTTCCATATAATATAGTTGGCATCAAAAGTGACAGAGTTCTGTTGGCCATAATGGCATTCAGGACACCATTTTCCTTATTTCTCACAGTCACCCCACTCTCAATAATATACACAGAGCGTAACAGTGCTAGCCCACAAAATTCTACAGGTTAATTCCCGCCAAAACTATGTGTTAAAAATGTTCAAGAGATAATTTCCTAGAATCCATAGTTATGGAGATAATCTTCGCATTTGCAGTTTTTTTCAATATTTCTGACTTGTTTTCTTTAAAAATGGACTAGGTATAAGTGAAGTAAATTGAATACTTCTTCATTATGCTCTTGACAGAGTCTTGGTCAACATGACAACTCGTCCAAACATCTGCTCTTTTCGGCACATTTCTACGGGTTCCTGAATTCAGCACTTAATTACAGATTACTCCAGACCATCTAGTCAATCTTCCTCGAGGAAGGGATCCCTTTACTCTGCTCTAACAATGGTCTCTATTGCATTCGTAAGACTTGTAACATATCCAAAGTCGCACATATTAACTGTTCGAAGAATATTTTTTCTTCTTCTGTATGAAGGCTTGAACTTTGTGGTGACATTATTATTAAAATAAAACACAAATCACTTTGTTTTCACCACTATATTATAGTGGTGAAAACAAAGTGATTTGTGTTTTATTTTAATATCCAAAGTATTTCAGAATGTGAATTTGTATTTTGGAAGATAGTTTCTCGACATTCATTTACTGCAAAATGGATCTGCGTGTTCTATGAACTGCCGACGAGATTTGTAACTTAAATTGCAAGCATCACATCTCTAACGATTAATCTTCTGTCGCCACAGTACTCATGTGTCAGGTCCATAATAATAATAATTAATTAAGATAAATAAAGATGTCTCAGAGACGAAGCTGTTTATATGGAAAAGCATTTATGGAAGTCTTTATAGGGCTTTAAGGATGGGTTAAGGGATAGCTTTACACAATGTTACGTTCACGACTCTACCCAAGAATAACCATACATCAATGAAATTTTTTAATGTTGTATATATATTTTATTCATATAAGTCATTTTACATATTTGAAACAACTACACTATTACCATCTATTGTTGAATATTTTCATTCCCAGGAAATAGTATATAGATGTCGCCTTTGGTAAAAGACCCACGCAGGGCCATTCTAAGAGCAATACCTACACGAGCAGACCTACACTCTCGCCGCCCATGTTCAGCATTTTTTTAATGCTGCAGCGGCAGTACTCACCGCCCCGCTGACACTCATGGGCATGCAAGCGGAACGGGGAGACGTCAACACAAAACCTCTTCTCTGCCTCCAAGGCGCAGGGACAATCGACAATTGGAACACAATTATTAACCATTAAGTGGGAATTACAAGTTATATATACACAAGACATGTTACAGTTAAATACGAATGCACAATCACCATTGGCAAATGAGACTTCTTTTAGTTGAATATGAATTAATGTATTTTAGATATTCATCCGAATTTTTAACATACCCAGGATCCATCTATATTTTGTAAAATATGTCTCTGTGAGATATTTATAATTGATTTTATTTGATTGACAAAACTCGCACAAAACCCAGTAATTGTGCTCTTAGAACATATTAATAAAGGCATTTTAATAATTTATTTATTTATTTTTATTGGTTCGTTTACTGATGTAGATGATCCCAGAGATGCTGATAATTCAATTTATTTGTAGCCCTTTGAAAACAACGTGATCTTTAGTACTTTTCTGAAAGTGATAAGGCTCTATGCTCCGCGTGTATCAGCCTATTCCATATGATCGAACCTGTTGCACTAAAGCGCATTCATAGCAGGCAGCTCCTTTAGCTCTGCTGAGGTCAAATAAGTGTTGGCGCTTTATGGTCCTGCAGACCTCAGTGTGACGTCTCTCCTTGTCGGTAACTTCTTCTGACATAACTGTTCTATGTTGTAAGACGCCAAGTTGTTGAGAGCTTTATACACTATCGGACATAGCTTGTAGTCCACTTTTTTGGACATATATTGTCACGTTGTGTTGTTTTGTATTTGTTGTTTTGTGTTATATTTATGATTATAAACACCAAATACACAAATCGTAAACAACATAAATCTAAAATTAATAACAAAAGAAGCCTGAAATCACTCGTCACTTGAAGCACGAAATTGAAGTAAAATAACGCTGTATGTGGTCCCAGTAGCAAGCATCTAAAAAACATTTTTAAATTAGTTAGATCTTACAGATAAAAAGTTTTTTATGAACATAAAATAATGTAATTCTTTGGCAAACTGTATATCTTGACAAAAAAGTAATCGAAACCCGTCTCAATGGCTAAGCATAACCCCGTAGTTCGAGTATCAATGTATTTTCGAGGTGAAAACTTCTTTAGACGCATTTTGCGTTCTATTTGAAAAGTGAACGAAAGTGATCCGTCACGCTCGGGTCGGTGACGCTGAATCGGGTTTACTCGGCACCAATCGTCATCAGCCACGTTTACTATCTGACAACGATTGCACTGTTCTAATAACTACATTTTAATGACTGTTTTCTTGTAAGGAATATCTATCCGTACCCTCGTGAAATATCACGGGACATATTATTGTGAAGCATAAAATTATTGAATAGATAACCATATGTATTTTTGACTTAACTTTACATTGGCTCTTGCGCATTGCCTGAGCTGCGCGCTGATTTAGTGTTACACTCGGGAACCCGTATTCTGTCAGTATTGTTGTTGTTATTACAGAAAGTTCCGGACAGACAAGACAGAGAGACAATGAAATTATTATATTAATATAATCGTGTTTTATCATATTCTTCTGAAAAATTATCACCTTGAATGCTTACAATTCTATTTGAATTACAAGGATAAAAACCATCAGCCCCAAAACTACGAATGCATATAATATAAAGTGCGATATACCAACCTGAAACAAAAGGGAATAATCGATGGGGAACATTCCGCAGGCTGTTATATTCACGTTCTTATGGAGTAATTGATGTGAAAATTTTAGCACCTAAAAAAAACAAAAATAACTAGAAAAAATTTCCTCAAATTTTAAACATGCCTCTTTGGTGGGTAGATTCCGTTCACTTTAGGAAAGCCACTTGCGTTAGTGTGAGTAACAGTACGTTTACAAAAACTCATCACATTATTTTTTTGAGTTAATGACAGACGCAAAAAATAAATATTAATTTTATTTAATTTCTAAACGTAAAATAAGCAAAGATAGGTATTAGAAAAAAAACTCATTGCGTATTCAAAATTATTATTAAATTAAATTAAAACATTGATTTTATGCTTTTAAAAATAAAATACTCTAAATTGGTTTATTTTTCAATATTTGGAATTTTTTGAAATATTTCAATTTATTGAAAATAATGTAATAATGTCTTAATAACTAACGTTATCAAGACCTTTCTCTAGATAGTCTTGTTGTCCCAGCCTTAACTGCTGGCCGAAATATATAATAAAAGTACATCATTTAGATGGGTTATAGTTTAAAATAAATAATATATAAGCAGGTATAATTGTGGATAAATGGTTTCAAAATCTCATAATTAATTTCAATCAATAAGATAAACTATTTTCTTGTGTATGAGACTTCCAATCCTCATCTAAAATATTAAATTGATTTAAGTCTATGATCACCATATCGTGATCTTGCAATCACCGTATCTTTAAATAAAAAAATTAAACAAAGAAACAACCGCTCTGCGTGATTGCCAGCGTAATACTGAAGTGGACAAAGGAATAGCTTTAAAAAAATAATACCAATTTACGTGTTACAGAAGGTATAACTCACACTAATGCAAGTGCCTTTCATAAAGTGAACGGACCCTAATATATAATGTATAGTGTTCTGATGAGGAAAAATATATCCACCCATGCAGAGACATGTCCGTGTATTGAATTATATTGTATAAGTGCGCGTTTAATGTATACGAGGTGTAAAAGAGCACATATGACGGAAACCGCCAGACCACACGATAAAGCAGGCAATGTCTATGAAGCTTCATCGACAGTCATCCAGAGGAAGACCAAAGAACTCATGGATGACTTGATGCTCCCAAATCCTTCAGAGAAACGGCATGGATGAAAGCGACACCCAGAACTGAAAAGATACAGCTTGAAAACGATAAGATCCGACCCCAACAGCCTACTTAAGCAATAAATTGGGACAGTGCAAGGAAGAAGAGAAGAGTAATGTATATGAGGTGTGAAAGCAGTGGCAGGATAGTAAGATAGATATAGGTTGTAAATAAAACGATTAAAAATGTTAGATTATTGATAAAATACAAAGATCGGTGCGAAGTGCAGTAATTATTTCGTGCTTCGGCTACTGCTGTCGGCAAAAGAGTGATGTACTTGCAGGCAACCGGAGCTTAGCCGCCCACATCGGGCCTCTGATTGGTGGGTATGGTTAGAATCGCCGCGGGTCTCGACACCTCAATAACTCTATTCGCGGTCCTGGGACTTATTTATTGCAACGCACAGCGTGACACATATTCACGCAGTCCAAAGCGCATGCAGTCCATGTCCCCTAACACTATACCACCATGTTTTCAACCAAGTTTTCTCCTTCCTTCTCAGGATTTTAACTTGAACTTTATACATAAATATAAAAAATATCTACCACAGCTTTAAATATTATCTTTAGATATGTGATTATATAATATTTGTAATAGTTTTACTTACAGCATCTTGCACCTCTTCATCTGCAGTATATAAAGATATTTGTGGCAGCAAGAATCCAGTAAAATTGGCCTGGAGATAAAAAAATATTTTAAAAAATCTTTAAAATAAATAAATCATAGGTGAAAAGAATCATTTCAAATAAATAAATAAATCTATGAATTATCTTAAATAATGATGGCCTTTAGGAAGTTTTTCTAAAAATTTTAACGTACAAAAAATATTTTGAATATTAATTTGCTGGCGTATTGTAGTGTAAAATTTAATAATTTGGATGAATGTGATATACACATTAAAAAATTAAAGTAAAAAAATAAAAAATAAAATTAAAAAAACATTGCTTTATACTCAAAACAAAAATATTTACAGTGTGTCCGGTGATCGGTTTTGGAGCCTTAAATAGCATAAAATATTATCAATTTAAAAAAAAATACAGGGGTGTAAAAAAATCTTCTTTTTTGTAATTTTTTTAATTATTATTTTTGGTATATTACAAAAATAATGTGAAAATATTAACGTAATACTGATCCTTATTATTTTATATTTCAAATGAGACCTCTTTGATATTTATAGGAACTCTGTATGGGTAGATATTAGTAAATTCACACACCATTTCCATTTCATTATTGCTGGAGAAAAATGCCATAGAGGAGGTGTTATGCCAATGAAATTGATTAAAATGTATGCTTTCAAAGCCTCCGACACCGGTCACCGTACACACTGTACACTTTTATTTACCAATGGCGACATCTATACATAGTTTCATGGGAATAAAAATTTACAAAAAAAATCTACAAACGTCGATAAAATAGTTTAAATTTTATTAAACAAAAATATTTAAAATAAGGTGGTTTCATATATCCAAATTTCAAAAATATTATAATATTGTGGACGATCTTGGGTGGAATTGGTGAACGTTATTTTGTGTAAAGTGATCACTTAAGCCAGTCATATGATAAATCATAAGCACTTTATAGACCCAAAAGACTTTAGACATACCTACTTTCCCATAGTAAGGGCTTCATCTTTGTGAGACATTTATAATTTATCACAAAAAATAAGTATCCTTTTAAATCAAAATATCAATTTGCCACTCACCTCAGTTTTTACATCCACACTAAACTTCACAAGAAAGTAAAATTTAAACGCATTTTCTACACATCGATGAATTGCAAACAGCGACAGTGCCGGCTGGCCGTATGTTGAGAACCCAAAAAATATGCTATAAGAGTCATAAAAAATGTTGAAGAAAGTAAATAAAATGTTCATTGAGGTTTGTATGCCATTGATGTCCTGCATGTTAGTTGTCAAGGTACACAGTTCAAAATGGAGGTCACTGTATAGCATCATCTTAGATGCATTACTCCCAACATATATCAATGACTTATTTGCCAATACTCGAGTACTTGAAACGCGTTCTTTCGTAGAACTAACAGTACAACATTTCAATTCCAGTATCACTGAGTTCAATGCTTCAAATCTATCTTTAAGCGCACGAAGTAAACACAGGTTTTCAATCATACAAACAGTCATCAAATGGTCAGGATTAAAAAATGTAATCCAGGAAATAACACAGCTGATATTAAATACTGTGCAAAATTTTGAGATGAAAATACACAAAGCAAAAAACCAGTTTATTACGATGCCAATTAATGTACATTTGACGAGTTTTGTTAGGGGTTGGTTGTCTATTTTCAGACCAGAGAATAATAGTTTTTCGTCAATTTTTTTGAAAGACTTTATCATTTTCATTTGCTTGTTGCTGTTCGTCCAACTGGATAATAAAGTACTACACATCGTCAATAATTTGATGGAAAATAGCAAAAATAGTGTTTTTGTTTCCAGAGAGTTCACTTTTTCCTTTTCGTGTATTTTGATTATATATTTGTAAGCAACCCAGAGTGTTTTAGCAATGGCAAATATAATCCAAGTAATACTGTAATTTTTCCAGGATAACTTAATCTTCCCGAGTTTTCCTTGTATCTTTATGGGATGTACTGAAAGACCCATGAATCGCTTCCAAACATAAAGAAGTTGCAAGGCTTGCCAAATGGAACTCATTTCGGTTATATTTTTAAATAAATTCCTTTATGTTATATTGAATATTAGATTCTCTAATAAATTGTACCAAATTCTCTATAAAGCCGATTGACAAGTAAAGCCCCAGAACTGATAATATATTAGTTTCAATCATATTTATGTAATCTTTAGAAATTATCTTAACAAAATATATATGTAGTAATAATCGTGAAAACCCTGCGATGTAGATGTAATGACAGAAATTATACCACGAAACAGTAAATTTGCTATGACTATTTTCAATGACATAATAACTTTTTTTACACGAAGCACGTTAATTTTCTTAGTATTTTGGGGAAATGTTGCGTGGGTTGTGGAATAAGTGTGGTTGTATCTAAGGTGAATAGAGCCATTTATAACCACTCCGAAAAGAAAAGCTCCGAGGTCATCTTGAACTGTAGAATGACAAAATTGAAATCTGAAATTACTACAAGAAGGCAGAAGTGAAATCAGAACAACGAATATGCGTTAGCGCGCTGCTGAGATCGAAGACAGAGATCGTCTGTTCGGGACCGGAGCGCAGTGAGAACTGTAACTCGGACGAGACGTACGAGACAACTCGTACGAGAAACACGAACGAGAACTCGTAAGCACCGGAAAAGTCTCTTCCTACCGCTCTGACGATTTATTTCTGCATGACCCGTGCGAACCTCTGCCCAAGGGAAACTCAAATAATCAGCTGTTCTGCACATTCTCGTTGTCAGCATTTTTCATGCGACTTATCATTCCCAGACTTTCACAGCACGCGGAGACAATGAGTGTCATTTTACCGCCAGTGCAGATAAGCCGAACCGGATTTGCTATCCGTGCTACCACAGTATCTTCAAACTAAACAAAATTGTTTGAAAATACGACGAAAAAATGAATGGCCGGATGGCCGAGACCAATGATGAATATATCATGTTAAATGTAATATTTTTAATGAAATTTAAAAAAATTGAATGTTCATAAATATAATTATAAAATTCTGCAGTTAGAGTAATAGTTTTGAGTTTCAGCTTTACTTTATAGTAAAATTAAATTTATATTTAATTTTATTTAAAATAAACACGGAGTTCTACAAACTAAACACAAGAACCATAAATCAATTTGATGCAATCACTATATGAGAGAAGAAAAAGAAAAGAAGGGTGAGCAGAAAGTATGCCTGTAGGGATAAAAAAGTTTTCCTACTGTCAATACCACACTGCAACTGAAGAAGAAAGTTTGAACTAGGTCATGAAACACACAGAAGAAAGTCAAAATATTCAAGGGTAAATCGCTTTAATCAAATTCTTAGAACCAATTAATGGTCCTGATGATTAATTTTTTTTTTCCTTGGATTGTTTCGCCGTATGAAATAGACGGTGCAAAATCGGAGTACTAAGAAAAATTGTTAAAGCCAAGTCTATAATGTGGAAGCTAAGTGAAATTTGGAAGAACCTCTCTGTACTGAGTCGAAACATGGACCGGAGAAGTAATGAAAGAAACATACTCACGCTTTCGATATGAAGTGCTGGCATCATATGTCACCTATACTATGAACTACGCAAACTTTACTCCCTTCTTTTTACTCGTAGCATCTGCTTGTCGGCTTGTGTGCTTGTCGTTTGTCTGCCGAAAAAACTTTTTCCCGTGATCCAATCGAGCTGAAACTTTGTAGGCAGAACCGTGGCGACGATAAAAATGATGAAACAATTTTTTCTAATTATTATAGTATAATTTTGGATTTTTCGAAATTTTAACGGCTTTTATTACTCCCTTTCATAGCGTCGCCGACTTGAACCCGACGCGTGGAGTAGGCGCGAAACTTGTTTCAACTAGTAAATGCGAAAGGGAGTATAATGAAAACTTGGTTTTTATGGGTTATTTTTTTTTAAGAAACTTCTTACTAAAGAAAGGCTTGCGTTAAAGCGATAAGTCGGAAATGAACGAAATTCAGCGGCGACGAGCACTTTTTCTCACAGTTTCTTTTTCATCTAATTTTTTTTTACAGATTTTCATCAAATAAAAATTTCACATCTTTTTTGCAATGACACAGTAAATTTCTGCAATGACAAACCAAATTAAGTGATCACAATAAATAAATTAGCAAATCAACGATGTTTCAGAACTGAAAGCTATATCCCACTTCGTCAGCTTTGTATTACTCTTCAAACCAAATGTCTTAATACATAGTGAATGCCCTAGGAATACAATAAAATTATGTAAGTCTATAGATGTACGACTTGATTATTTTTATCAATAATAGTGCAGACTAAACGATTATGTTTTCTTACAATTCATGTTTCAAAAGAAAACGATTTTTGAAGTTTGAAGAAAATGAATTTACGGACGTAACACGATTATTTTATTAAAAAAATCCTTTTATACGTAAATTTTTTTACATATTTTTTTTCTTTCACGTTTCTATTCATTCATTTTTCACTGTGTCACTGCGGGGCTAGGCAGAGAGGATGGAGCACCACACTCTTGTCCTGACACACGACTCTCGACATATTCACACGCAAGCTCGCCGATTGTTGAAGCTCCTTACTCAACCATCTTCCAATATTTGGTTTACCTGGTCATTCTAAATCTTCTACGGTCGCTCTCTCTTTCTGTTTACATGTTAATTATTATATTAGTATGCTAAGATTAGTTTCAAATTCTTTTTTATTGTTTATTCCTTCAATGGATTAACCACATTTATGTCTTAATGATTTCATTTCCACTGCGTTCAGTTTTTTTCTTGCCAGCTCCTAGTTACGCTTCTATACATTAGTATTTGGTACCTACCAGAATGGCATTGTGGAGTGCTAGTCTTGACTTGGTTGACATGTTTCAATTAGAAATCATGGAAAGTACCGCTTATTTTTTATTATTTTTCAAACATGTTTTCAAACACATTCATATTGCCTACTACAATTTCACACGTTTTCTTACTTTCGTTTTTCTCAAATATAATCAAAACTTTTAACTTATTTTGACATATTTTTTTTGTAAAAGGAAAATCCTCTTAACGTCGGTTAAATTTTGTTAAGATAAATTTATTTATAAGTAACATAATTTTCTTGGGGAAAATTAAAGAAAAGTTCAGAGTCCTTTGTCAATTTTTATTTCAAATACACTAATAATAACAAGAATTAGATTTGCTGTGCTGGTAGCTTGCACTCGGAGACAGGGACACTGGGAGACAGAAACTTTCTCCGCGTTGCGTTCTCAACATGACAGTATGACGAGCGCCTATTTATATATATTTTCACACTAGCGACTTTTGAATGATATTAAGATAAATGAAAAAAATATTTTTTGGTGCAAACTTTTAATATTTTTATTTTTTAAGAAATATTAGTATGTAAATACATTGATTGATAAACGGCAATGAAAAAAATCATTAAATAATCAACATACGTACAACTTCCAAAACTAGTATCGATATAATTCAATTACGGGTGGAATTGGTGAACGTTACACTGTGTAAAGTGATCACATAAGCCAGCTGTATGATAGGTCACAAGGCATGTAAACACCCAAAAGGTTTTCATATCTACTTTCCCATATAAAAAACTTCGACTCTATGGGGCATATTTTAAATATCTTGTCTAATTAATAGCTCAAATTATTACTTATACACACCGACAGCAAAAAATATAAATTTTGCGAAACATGATTTTTCAATTTTTTTTGTTTCATTATTAGTCAGTGGAAACTCCAAATTGTATTACTATAACACAATACGTTGTAATTCCAGCAAAAACCTGTAAAAAAATTGATTTTCATAGATACACCAAGGAGACCTTTAACTTATTGTCAAGAATATGTAGTATCAAAAATAATAACTATATACCAACCTGGAATATTAGAGAGTAATCGACAGGAAACATCCCGCAAGCTGTTATATTCACATTTTTGTGCAGCAGCTGATGTGAAAATTGGAACACCTAGGGTTTAATTGGGGGATGAAGGTTAAGTTGTAGTATCCAACATTTCAAAATTTTATTACAGTCGTTTTATATTGTTTACGTTTCTTACACTATCTTCATTTATTCTGATACAAACGACAAAGTACGAGTCCTTTGTATGCATGTTAACCCAATGTTTTACATTTAGTTCAATGCGATTAACCGAACCGTTCACTAACAATGTTTTATTTTTGTTTATCTATCTTCGGGTAAATTGACAGCAAATTTTAAAATTAATACGTATAGCTATGATAAAAAAAAGGTAAACTCTGTCAATTATGAACTTTTTACTGAAGATTTTTAATGATATGAGCAACTAAATATTGTAACGAAATGGTAAGCAGAAAGAACTGCGTACTATCGGAATACTTGTCACTTTGGAATAACTCTATAGAAATCTCTACAGCACTTTAGAATTACCTACATATAAGCGACGACGACGAGATGCATATAAGCGACGACTTCCTTCTCCTTAACATTAGAAATGAAAATAATGTTCTCGAGGATTCGAAAAATCAACGTGATTGTGTATAAATAGCGGGTTCTGGCCGCGGCACGTGGAGTTTGTTTTGACATTTCTATCGGTGCGAAATAAGCCGAGAAACGACGGCCAGTCGTTATCATTATCGGTGCGACAGAAACTAACTGACTAACTAACTAACCACCAAGCCGTTTCCCCGAAGGGGTAGGCAGAGAGGATTGAACGCCACACTCTTCTATCCTGGCACACCACTTTTGCTTCGGCCACATTCATACATCTTCTCATACAAGTTCTACGGTTGTTGCGGCTTTTAACGGGGCCATTTTCAAACTCTTGTTGTATCTGGTCATTCCAGGTCTTTCGCGGACGCCCTCTATTCCTGTTGCCTTCAACACTCGCCTCATATATTTTCTTAACCATCCTTTCCTCGTTTATACTTTCAACATGACCAAACCATCTCAGCACTCCTTTCTTTATTCTATCTACCAGCCAGCATTGCATTCACGTCTAATTTGTTCATTCCTTCCTTTATCTACCAAAGATTTTCCACACAAGCGTCTTAGTGACCGCATTTCAACAGCATTCAGTCTACTTTCATTCCTCATTTGCCAATTCCAGATTTCACTTCCATACATTAGGGTTGGAACTAGAACGCCATTATGTATCGCTAGTCTTACTTCCTTTGACAGATTCCTACTGGCCATAATTGCATTTAGACCACCATTAACTTTGTTTCCCGCAGTCACTCTCTTTTCGATATATCGTCTCTACTAAACATACTCTCCAAATAAACAAACTCGTTCACTTGTTCTAAGCATTCATTGTTTATAATTACATCACACTTAGTCACTCTTTCGTGTATTTCGAATACCATCACTTTCGATTTGCTGATATTCATCAGAAGTTCACTCTGCATGCATACATCGGACATCCTGGATACCAAGCACTGCAGATCAGCTTTACTGTTAGCCACCAATACTGCGTCGTCTGCGTATAGTAGGCAGGATATGGTGAATCCGTCCATTTTCGCTCCAACTTCTAATTCCTTCAGTTCTTTCATACAATTATCCATATACAGGTTGAAAAGCCACGGTGACATTACGCATCCCTGTTTGACACCTTATGTAATATCAAACCATGATGTGAATGCCCCATTTATTCTCACGCAAGCAGTACTTCCTTCGTACAGGGATGCACTTGCCTGAATGAGTTTACTCTTCACCCCGTATTCAGACAAAAACTTTCATAACTTTCGTCTTATCACTCTGTCGTACGCTTTTTGGAGATCCACAAAGACACAAAAAAGTTTTTTGTTCTTTGCCAAAAACTTTTCCGTCATCTGGCGCAGTGAGAAAATCTGGTCCATGCATCCTCTTCCACTCATGAACGCTCCTTGTATATCCCACACTTTTTCTTTCGTTGTCAACCTAACAGAAATTAAGCGAAACAATGGAGCGAAGAACCTATGTAACGAAATAAGTAAATTCTCCCACTTCTATGTGGGAGAAATAAATGGTAAACATTAAGAATTGATAAATAAAGTGTTACCCAGCAATAAAAAAGAGTTAATAGTCGATTGATAATGTCAAGTGATAAAAAAAAAGTGCGAAATAGTGTGTGTTCAAGAATAACATATGTTTTCATTTCACGTTGAGTGACTTTGTTTAATAAATCGCTAATTAATTTTCGGTGTTTTATTTGTCTCCCGCAGCCATGACCCGTGACAATACGTAGAGCAGAGATAGGAAGAGTGGAGTGATACGCAGTATTAGGATAAAATAAAAAAAATGTGCAAGTAGACCGGAATATAAATTAAGTGAAATAGTTTCGGTGCGATTGTGAAATTAATTTTCGTTTTATATTTTAGAGTTTGACATCCGTAGTTATGTGGTATTCATGTCCTATTTTAATCTCGAAATAAAGATACTGTTTAATGCCAGCAAAGAAAGCGGCCGTCAATTCTATGGTCAGTTATCGGTAATCAGTCAGAAAAAATATTTTATAATAATAATAATAATTTCTTACAATATCCTTCAGCTCTACATTCGAAGAAAGGATCGAAATGTAATTCAAAATGACTCCGGTCCCATTGGCCTAAAAATCAGTAGAAATATTAAACAGTGGAAAGCTAGGAAAAGTGTGAAAATATTTTGTTAATTTCGAGAACTTTTAAAAAATTAAATAAAGCTTTTTGTACATACCTCAGTTTTCAAATCGTCACTAAATTTAACAAGGAAATAAAGCTTCAATGTATGTTCACACAAATAAATTATTACCGACAGTAATAAAAACGGCTCGCTTGTTAAGTTTCCCTGACTGCTTAGTATGTAAGCAAAGATAAATATGTAAGAAGTATAAAATATGTTGTAGAAAATTGTCAAAATATTCATTGTTGTTTGAATGCTTATATTGTCCAACGTGTCACTTGTCAAAGTGCAGAGCTCGAAATGGAGGTCCCTGCACAGAGCCATCTGAGAAGTTGTGTCACTGGTTGTGTGCTGAGAATATTCTTTCACAAAAATGCGGGAAGGGTCGTGCATGAAAGAATCAGAGTCACATCTGAGATCCTGTATTGTAGAATTTAACGCCTCAAATCTGATTTTCAACGCGTAAATTAAAGATAGTTCCTCTCCAAAGCAGGCGGCCGTCATAGTCTGGGGATGACATATTCCATAAATAAAAATAAAGCATTCCATTTCAGATAGTTCACAAAATCTATGAGTGATAATAAACATCATAATAATCCATGGTGATACGGTTCCGATAAAAACGTACTTAATAAATTTTTTGACACGTTTGTGATCAATTTTTTTTCCCGTTAGATTGAAGTGCTGATCAAAAATATCAAATGACTCAATTATTTTGAGCTTCTTGCCATTGTTCTTCCAACAGAAAAATGACGTCATACATACAACAAAAATTTGACTGCATGATCCCAATAGCATAACTTCAGTTTTTAATTTAGAGCCGCTGAATACTTCTTTAAAATATCCATCCTTATAGAGATTGCAAAAATACCACACCATCCTCATAATGGCAAAGACGGTCCATGGCACGTTGTAGTTTTTCCACGATAGATTTATCTTGTCGAATCTTCCCTTCAACTGCATTGGATGTATACAAATACCCATTATTCGTTTCCAAATATCGATAAGCAACATTGTTTGACTAAAAGAACCCATTTTTTTAATATATTTTTATATTTTTACTAAATCTCTTCAGCAATGACTTTAAAAACTACTGAGATCCTGCTCTATGAAAAGGTATGATATAAAAGGTATTCCTGAAAATGTGTATTAAATATACAGACAAATTTTCCGTCAAAATACGGATACAATCTCTGGTCATTATCAAAAATTACATGCTTCTTCTTACCATGATAAATCGTCCAATTACAAATTACAGTCAAAATTCTCGGAAACTAATAACAGAAATAGAAATTTTATTTAATAAAATCAGTGGAATATTTTTAATATCATAAAATAAGTGTTTATTTACAATACTTTCTTATTTGTAAAAAGTGTCTTAATGGTTCCAGAGCAAGGAATATATAAAATAAATGCTTTTATAGAATAGTTTTGGAGTTAAAATATCTTTATCGTGATTGCGCTGAAAGCGCATCGAGTAGTTCGTTGGTTTCCCAATGCCAGTTTCAAAAAATTAACCAGATCTGTACAGTATCTTAAAAAAAATTAATATTGTTTAGTATGTATAAATAGCATATACATTATTTAATATTCGAGTCACTAAAAAAACGATATTTAATGAAAGAATATAAAGAATTGAGTTTATATTTTTAAAAACATAATAATATTATTTCAGTTTAAGATTTGCTTCATCTGTAAAAGTTATCGAAAACACTTTTGATAGCAATTTATACAATTAATGTATTCGACCTACTCATTGCTTTGTCAAATTTTTGTACGCATATTTATTCAGTATTAATTGAAGAGCGTATTCTTCAGAATGAAGCTACTACCCTTCACATAAAAGAGTCTCAAACAATGTGGCTTGGACACGTCTTGCGATCCCAGATGTACTCGTAGGTTGTAAGCAAATCCGGAAGGTGGCCTGACTCAGACTAAGCTGAGACAAAAAACAAAAATGATTGCTTGAAGGCAGGTTGGATCTTGATTGACCATCTAGTAGGTACTGAAGCGGCTTAAGACAGGAAATCAAGGAATTGTCTTAGATTAAGGAATTGTCTTGTCTATTATTCGAGCCACCAACCATTCCAATTTGACCAAACTTATAATGATAAAGATAAATTAATGAAAGATTTTTTAGTGAAAACTTCTAATATTTTTATTTGTTAAGTAATATGAGTATATAAATACATTGATTGATATACAACAATGAAAAAGAAATCATTTAATCCATAAACGTAGGTTTTCCTTGCTTTTTGCCTGTTATAATTATTTTTATTCCAACACACAATATTATTCAGATTAAATATTTTATGCAATACTAACGTAAAAATGTGTCAAAAAAAAAGTTATCCCATTGCCATTAACAATGTCTCTATTTTTTCATCGAAACGACAAATTTCAACTACAGAAGGACATAGTAATCTCACACGTAAAACGAGGTGTACAATGATGACATATATACAACTTCCAAATATTTTGTCGGTATGGTGGTCAAACTTGGGTGGAATTGGTGAACTTTGTGAAATTGGTGAAAAGTGTTACACTGTGTAAAGTGACCAGTTAATCCAGCCGTCTGATATATCGCAAGCCATATAAACACCCACATTTATTAATCAATAAGAAAGACTTACAGAAAAATCAAATCAACGAAAAAATATTTGGCTGGTACCGGTATTCGAACCACGGATCTCCTCCTATCAGGAGCAGGTGCGTTATCCAATTACGCTATAGCGGCCTCCTACATTTTCGTGAATAATATATATTCCTGTAAATCTCTTTATTATATTAAAAAATTATATTAAAAAACACATCAAAGCTTTAACTAGCAATGTTGAGTCGTATTTTGCAAAATGTTTAATAGAATATGATCATACATTCAATATTAATAGAGGTTTAAAATGTTTACATATTAGTTATAAGATTTCACAAATAAATAATCTAGAAATACTTGATATTAGGAGAAATGTTTATATTAATTCAAATATAGTAAATACCCAGACTAAATTTGTGCACAACCTACTATTGAATATTTTTCCACTTAATATTCCATCCCCTTCAGTTGACATTCCATAATAATTAACACCTACGACTTTCCTCCCTCCCCTCACCATCCCCTTCACCTAACACACTTGCATGGTTTAACTTTTTCAATTTTAGTAGGTACACAAGTAATCCTGAAAAGAGAACATTTTTCTCGAAATATGCAGATTGTAAAATCTAATAAAATGGTGAAAACAAAGTGATTTGTGTTTTATTTTAATATATATGCATTTTAAGAGCAATCCACTTTTTCTGGTACGGTAGGCACAAATTACTTGTACTTGTAACTGCGGCAGTTATCCAAAAAGAATTTCTTATCTACATTCCCATACTAAGACCTTCGTCTCTATGGGCAATATTTTATATATCTTGTCTCATTATCGCCTCATATTATTTATTACTTATACAAACCGACAACAAAAAATATAAATTTTTCGGTTCTTAATTTTTAAATTTTTTGTATTTCATCTCATTATTAGTCAGTGGAAACTCCAAATTGTATTACTATAACACAATACGTAGTTATTCCGGCAAAAACCTGTAAAAAATTATTATGATTTCAAAGATTCACCAAAGAGACCTTTAACTTATTGTGAAGAATATGTAGTATTAAAAATTAATAACGATATACCAACCTGGAATATTAGAGAGTAATCGATGGGAAACATCCCGCAGGCTGTTATATTCACATTTTGGTGCAGCAGCTGATGTGAAAATTGGAACACCTAGGGTTTAATTGGGGGACGAAGGTTAAATTGTAGTATCCAACATTTCAAAATTTTATTACAGTTGTTTTTTATTGTTTCCGTTTCATACTCTCTCTTTATTTATTCTGATACAAACAAAAAAGTACGAGTTCTTTTTGTGCATGTTAACTCAATGTTTAACATTTATTTTAATGCGGTTAACCGAACCATTCAATTACAAAATTTTATTTTATTTATTTATCTTCGGGTAAATTGACAGCAAATTTTAAAATTAATATATTTACCTATGATAATGAAAATAGTAAATTATGCCAATTATGAACTGTTTACTGAGGATTATTAATGATACGAGCAAAGTGTAACAATATAAGTTCATTTTTGATTACTAAATATAGTAAGGAATGATAAGAACAAAGAATTGCGCACTGTCGAAACAAAGAATTGGGCACTTGTCACTTTGGAACAATTCTAGAGAAATCTTTCAAAAACTCTACAGCACTTTTGGATTACCAACAACATTTGAGAGATGCATATAAGCCTTTTCCATAGAAGTAAATGGAATGTTCTAGCAAATGATAAATAAAGTGTTATCCAGCGATAATAAATAGTCGAGTGATAAATTGCAAAATAGAGTGAGTTCAAGAGTATTATACGTATTTTTTTATTTATTTATTTTTTTATTTATTAGAGACACTAACAGGATAATAGGTACATGATACGCTGATAACAAACATTATAGTGAAGACTATGCCCATTATCCCAATTACAAGTGTCTTCGGCACGCTCTAGTAACATGTATTTTTGCAATTAATTATATTTTACATGTACATTTATGTATATTATATATTTTGTGTTTGAGTGTAGTGCGATTAGTATTTAATGAATGATTGATTTAATGGATCTATAGGTTCATGTCATCGTTTAGAAAATGGATGTTGTGTATGAGTGAGTTTTTGAATGAAGATAAGGTGTCTGCAAGAATATCAGCATCAATTTTAGGGTCAACACAATACAAATTATATGTGTGACACAAACTTGTGGTGGGAGAAAAGTAACCGACATTATTAGTGTGCTGACTTATTCTGAAGAACTCCGGGTTTCTTATACGGGGCTTAACATGCAAATTTATATCAAATAGAGAGAGAGAATCAATAGCTCCGCTGAGAATCTTGTGTAGCACAACGAGATCGGATATTTTCCGTCGGGACTCAAGTTTGTGCATCTTGAAAAAGGCAAGTCGATCTTCGTAGCTGTGAAGGTTGTTGTGTTGACCAGCTTTGTATGACAAAATACTTAGAAACTTTTTCTGCACTCTCTCGATTCTCGTAATATGTGTTGTGTAATAAGGTGACCAAATAACTGACGAATATTTCAATATACTTCGTACTAGTGACGTAAAGAGAATTTTTAGACTTTGAGGATTTTTAAAGTCTTGAGTAATTCTGGTGATAAATCCCAACATAATATATGCCTTGTTTGTGATATTGAATCGACTTTAGTGAGTGAAACATCATCCAGTTTATAAACAAATTCTATTTTTTTAATATTTTTAGTGAAACTAATACATGAAAATTTCTTAACATTTAGTTTTTATTGCATGTTATAATTAATTATAATAGTAATTAATTAATCATTATTAAAAACGCTTATTTATTTCCAGTATTTTTATTTGTAACCCGCAGCCAATATTTTGAATAAAGATGGGGAGAGTTCAGTGAGAAGCAGTATTAGGATAAAAGAACGAAGGATGAAAATACAGGAGAACATAAATTAAGTGAACTAGTTTCGGTACGATTGTGAAATTAATTTACATTTTATATTTTAGAGTTTGACATTCGTAGTTAAAACGTGATATTCATGTCCTATTTTAATCTCGAAATAAAGATACTGTTTAATGCCAACAAAGAAAACGGCCGTTAATTCTATGGTCAGTTACCGGTAATGCGTCAGAAAAAAATATTTTATAATAATAATAATAATTTCTTACAATATCCTTCAGCTCTACATTCGAAGAACGGATTGAAATGTAATTCAAAATGACTCCGGTCCCATTGGCCTAAAAATCAGTAGAAATATTATACAGTGGAAAGCTAGGAAAAGTATGAAAATATTTTGTTTGTTTTCAGAACCTTGAAAAAATAAAATAATGTTATTTGTACGTACCTCAGTTTTCAGATCGTCACTAAATTTAACAAGGAAATAAAGTTTCGATGTATTTTCACAGAAACAAACTATTATCGACAATAATAATAACGGCTCGCTTGTTAAGTTTATCTGTGCGCTTAGCATGTAACCGAAGATAAATATGTAAGAAGTATAAAATATGTTGTAGAAAATTGTCAAAATATTCATTGTTGTTTGAATGCTTATATTGTCCAACGTGTCACTTGTCAAAGTGCAGAGCTCGAAATGGAGGTCCCTGCACAGAGCCATCTTAGAAGTTGTGTCACTGGTTATGTGCTGAGAATATTCTTTTACAAAAATATGGGTGTGGTCGCTCATAGAAGCATCCGAAGTATGTCTCAGACGCTTTATTGTTGAATTTATCGCCTCAAATCTAATTTTCAGTGCGTATATTAAAGATAGTTCTTCTCCAAAGCAGGCGGCCGTCATACCCTCGGCATGAAATACTCCATAAACAAAAATAAAGCATTCTATTTCAGATAGTTTACAAAATCTTTGAGTGATAATAAACATTGTAATAATGCAAGGTGATACGGTTCCAATAAAAACGTACTTAATAAATTTTTTGACGCGTTGGTCATCAATTTTCTTTCCCGTTATTTTGAAGTTCTGATCAAAAATATCAAATGACTCAATTATTTTTAGCTTCCTGCCACTGTTCTTCCAACAGAAAAACGACGTCAAACATACAACAAAAATTTCAGTACATAATCCCATTAGTATAACTTCGGTTTTAAATTGAAAGTCAATGATAATTTCTTTCCAATATTCATCTTTATAAAGATTGTAAAAAAACCACATCATTCTCATAATGGCAAAGAAGGTCCATGGCACATTGTAGCTTTTCCACGATAGATTTATCTTGTCGAATCTTCCCTTCAACTGCATTGGATGTATACAAATACCCATCAGTCGTTTCCAAATATCAACAAGCAGCATTGTTTGACTAAAAGAACCCATGTTTTGATTTTTATATTTTCATTCAGCTGTGACTTAAAAAGCTACTGGAATCATGCGTTATGAAAAGGTAATATAGAAAAGATATTCCTCAAAATGTGTTTTGAATAAACAGACATATTCTCTGTCAAAGTATGGATACAATCTCTAGTCATTATCAAAAATTACAGGCTTTTTGCCTCGACAAATTGTCCAATTATAATAAAGAAGTCCAAATTCTAGAAAACGCAAAATAATAACAGAAAAAGAAATTGTACGTAAATAATAACGGTGGAATTTTTTTAATATTATAAAATAAGTTTGCATTTATGAGGTGCGTGATACTTATCTTGTTCATAAAAATGTTCGTTCGCAATCTTATTTCAATACTTTGAATATGATTTAATGACTGGAATCATCTCTCAATATAAGATTTACAGTGTATATGTTTCATACGTATCTTCAGTCGATGTATGTATAACAGTTACACTTGGTCACTTTGCTTATTTACTTTCTCCTTTTTTTGAGAGAGAGAAATGCAGGGGTTCCCCCGGAGTTTGGGCATCGTGCGATGCAGCTTGTATCGGGACACGGCGAGTTTCGGAGTAAACTGCATGCTCTAGAACTCGCTGAGTCCTCTTGGTGCACTTGCAGTCGCGCGGCGCAGACTCCGGAGCACGTCCTCTGGGTATGCGAGATGTGAAATGCTCGAGATAGAATGCTAGAGCGTTTGAAAGGGATGAAACACGGTTCCCAACGAAACTGTGACCTCATCGTGAATGGAAGGAACCTCAGACTCTTTCGGGATTTCGTTCGGGTGTGGGTGTCGCGGTGGGAGCTGCTTCGTGGGTTATTTTCTGTAGAACTGTGGATTTTTGTGGCGTCTCGTGATTGAACTGTTTGTATGATCTGTACTGTCTTTCTCTTCTAGGGAGTGGATTGCTTTTTTCCTTCCATGTACCTTCGCTGTACCTCTCCCGCTGAACCCTTCATTTTTCCTGGTCGTGAGTTACCTCTACCTCTTCTTTATGTTTTTTTTTTCCGATATGATTAAATGCTTTTACATTTCTCTATACATATCTCTGCCGAACCGCTTTCTTTCTTACCTGCCCTAAGAAATTTTATGTTTATGATTTGTTTTAAGCCTTTGTTTTCTTTTATTTTCCTTGTTACAGATATGCTAGACCTCAAAAAAAATGTAGTTCATTTATTTATTTATTTATTTTATTACAGACTGATTGACTTGTTTCATATTTCAGACTACAATTAATCTTTTTTAGTTCATCTTCCTGTATTTACAGATTTGCTTGAACACGATTTATCTCTTTTTTATTTTATTACTATTACTCTGTTACACCTTGCTTGATCATTTTATCTATTTTTATACTTATTACCCGTTATATTTTAACTTGTTTATAATAATCTTCTTTGATATACTAATAAAGAGTTAGTTTATTTATGTGGGTGAGGAACAGTGATTGGATTTTTTGCCAGTTGCCTCTCCCTGCCGAATCGCCCTATACATGATTTGACACGGAGATGGCCATTAGAAAAAAATTATCGACCTGGCGACGTATGAGTAGAATCGATATATCAGCTCTCATAAAACGGTCTTAGGAATGTAGTGGGAATCCAATCACTGTCACTGTCAGCTTCTCAGTGATCACTGTCAGCCGCGAAGTGGCCAGTATACCCGCCCCTAGAGCTTTTTAGCAGGCAATGGCAAATCGACTGTCACCGTTTGCTTTTTTGCTTGTATACTAGTGATAGCTTCGATAAAATGATTTTTTCAATAAAAATGTTTTTTTTTTAAATCAAATACATACATTACTTGTCAGCATAGAAAAATAAAATGATTTACTTAGAAATTTGTTTATAATAGTTGTATAAAATCCCAGTAACACGTAGAGTATTAAAAACATTTCAACGGACTGAAACGTCAACGTCCATTTAAGTGTGAATAAGTTAAATTTCTGCTCCGAGAAGACATTTCTCAAAATTATAAAAAAACAAGTTTAGGTATCGAAATTTGAAAATTGTATCACTTTAATCATGTTTAAATGTAGGTAGGTAATTATTTGAATTATTAGATAGTAGGTACCACAGAAACAAAAAAATATTGTAATAATCATTTATTTCACTTTTTTTTTTGATTTTCAAATCTACAACTGACCATGTGATTCATTTACTACTGCGAAACATTACATAAATACCCAGGCTTCAGAAAATTACACACATATTTCATGAAATCTCCAGAAATCGAAATCAGAGCCCCTTTTGAAATATTGCATAATGTTAGGCAAACTTTTTCAGGACTTTCACATAGGTTTATTTTGATTAGGACGACTTATAATAAACATTTATATTTATTAAAAACAGAATAAAATACAGTAAGTAAAGATTTATTGTAACATCGACATATTAATTTAAAGCAAATAATAATGTGTGTTCAATTAAAATGTTAATACGAAGAAAATTATGTGCAGAAAAAATATTAAACAATGTTTTTTTTCAAGACCTATAACTATAAAAAACATCAATATCAATCTTAATTATTTTTTCTTCATTAATATTATTCTTCTTCTCCTGACGACTTCTTGAAGTAAGTTACTTACTAATGAACTTCACCAGATCCGATCATGTACTTCCACGGGGATGGTTTCCTTCACTGCCACCAACAGTTTCCCCATTGCATGTGTAGGTACGTCTTATTGCATGTCCGAAATATTTAAACATGCGCCTTTTTCTGTGAAAGATTTTTTATTTATTTTAGCTTCAATTATACATACATAATGTATTAGTAATTACAATGAGAGGTGTTTGTTGGTGTTTTTGTTCTTAGTTCTCCTCACTGGGATTCTTGAGCTGAGGCGAACTAATTTTTTCCTATTTATTTTATACAATCCCTATGTCGTTTTTAGTACACTTTTTTAATTTTTCTGCATCAAGTTCATTTAGCCGTACTTTTATTTTTTAAACTCGTAAATTTTTTCAATATTTTTCTAGGTTGGAGGAAGGATATTGTTGAGTTTAATTCAAAATAAAAATGGTTTCTTTGACCAAAAGTTACGTTAAATTATGGACACTACTTGACTTTTATTTATTTTAAAATTGATTTGATTCTTTTGCAAGATGTCTATTGAATTCGCAACATAAACAGCCAGCATTATATCTATAAAGGGTCAATCTGCATTCGCTTATATTATCTTAGATTTCAGGTCTGAGATTCATACAAATTATGCATCCGATAATGGCTAAGAAGCCCTATTCTGGAACCACACAACCTTCTGCAAGTTGTGCATATGCATCCAATGACTAGTGGGGTTCTGAGAAGGGTTTTTCTTTTTTTTGTTCCTCTTTCTTCTTTACTTGAAAATTGCATCGTGCTTATTGCGTTCGATTGTTGTCTCGTAGTGTATGTACTTTTTGACGCCATCGTGCCCGGTCATGGGCCGCGATTTCCCAGTTTTCGGGATCTACCCGCATCTGCTCAGGTTCACCTTCAAGGTGTCTTTGTATATTTTTTTGGTTCTTTTTTCCATGTGATAGCTACGCAAACGTAATTTGTTTGGGGAGCCGCGTCTCAGTCAGGCACACAAGGACCTGTTCATCGTAGTTGGTGCTTCAGGAGCGCAGAATAAATGCTCAAGCTTATTCTGCACCTTTCCTCACGCATATGTTATGTAAGAAAGATTATTATCATTATTCTGACAATCTTTACCTCAGTGGACGTATTGATATGTTTTGCTATTTTTTTTATTGGTCCATCGTAGATTGGTTCATGGCATCCAACGGCACGACTGAATTTCGGCTTTGCACCCTTCTTCATGAAGAATTTGAAATCAAAGGAACTAGGTTCACGCAGCTCTTCATACAACCCCCCATTAGAGTAAGATTATTTACGGTATTTCGTTATATTGTTTTTATATGAATTACTAGCCGTATACCTTTGAAAAATCACGGGACATAATAACAGCAGGATTTTGAAGCTGAAAATTCATGAATAGAAAATCATTTGTTTTTTTTTAATTTACTATTTGCTTAAACCTAAAACTAAACGTAGTAAAATAAGTAATATAAAAATGCCAAGACTGTATAATTTTGACCTTCGCATGTTGCTCGAGCCGCGCGCTGATTGCTTGTCATGTTACAAATGTATAAAATTTAAATTCCAGCAAGTAACGAATTTTGGGATTGACAGAATTTACGAATTGACATCAGTCAATCCGTAAATTTGTAACTTGCTGGAATTAAAATTTTAGGTAATTAGAGCGTGACAAGCAATCAGCATGCAGCTCAAGCAACAGATGGACAATGGACAGGACAACAAGATGGACAGACAGACAGAAAACGAAATTATTATATTACTATTATCAACGCAGCAAACACAGCAAACAAATTGAAACTTTACGAAAATGTAATATAATCTTTGGTCTTCAAATCAATCATCACTTGAAGCACGAAATTGAAGTAGTATAACGCTGTACGTGGCCATAGCAGCAAACACCTGCAAAAACATATTTGTTAAGTAATTCAGTTGTAAATTATCCACCATATAAGGATGGTCGCCAAAACTGAATTGATAAGTTAGTGTATAACACGCATAACATAAATTGGTGTATAACAGAATTGGGTAGAAATAAAAACGGTCACCACAAATTCAATGCATTGACCTAAATAAATAAAGCAGAAAATATATTATTTTTAGATTAAGATACAAGTCTCACAGGGACGAAACTATTTTTATGGAAAACAGGAATCTAAGTTTTTATAGGGTGGCCCAGGGCTTATGACCTATATGAGCTGAGTTAATTGATCAAAATCCAGTAATTGTATTCTCAGAACGTATATATAAAAAATATTGTTTAAATATAAACTAAATTTCAGGCGTATTCTAGTGCACATGATAAATAATTCGGAAGAATATCATACAATAATATAAAAAATGCTGCTAATTATTCCACTTTAAAATAAATCTAATAAATGATTACGATTATTCAGATAAATAAAAATATTTTTCAAATAATTTAGAAAAACAAAAAAACAAAAGGCATTATTCATTTTGATATTTTGACATCTTTAAAACACCCAGACGATGGAAACGTTTTTCCAAAACGAGTAGGTATAATTAATAAAATATAAGTAGATACATACAAATAACGAAATCGAAAATTTTTTTAAATGTCAATTTACAAAGTTGACATTTAAAAAAAAATTCTACATATTTCTACAAAGAATCAAAAAGAAGACAAAACTATTACGTAACTAGGCAAACTAGACAAAAACAATAATCTCATACTCGTAAACAATACGGTCCTAGATTTTATCATACTTCCTCATATAAACTTATTTTTACACTTAGTTAGATCGGAGAAGCTGCTGAATTAACTAGGTCAGTAGACAAAGCCTGTCAGAGACGGCGTGGACGCGGGGACTCAGCCAATATATTATGAGGTACTGCAATAACGGGTGCGTTCTGTGCATGAGGGTAGGTATCACCATACCCTTATATATGCAACTGATAAAAGATAGGCTATTGTCATACCAACCTGGAACAGAAGGGAATAGTTGATGGGGAACATCCCGCAAGCTGTTATATTCACGTTCTTATGGAACAACTGATGTGAAAATTCAAACACCTAAAAAAAACATTTTATTTATATTCAGCAACGAATGAACAAAAAATATTATATTACATTTAAATGCAGCAACGAATGAATGAAAAAACTTGTCTTGTATTTGGCCAATGAAGGTAGCACCAAGAAACTACAATTGATGCAAAACAGGGTAATGAGAATTATATAAATAAAAAGTAAATACACGAGAATCGAAGAAATGAGAAGAACACTCAATTGGATTAAAAGAAAAAAATCTACATAACGTTCTCATATTTGTACATAAAATTCTCAATAAGAAAATGCCAAAATATTGTTTGAACAAAATTATTATAAATAGAGATATAATACCAGAAATAGGAATAGAATAAGATAAACATATAAGAAAAAGTGTGTGCACGGAATTGTCTAATGTACAGAGGTGTAAAAATGAATATTGAAATGCGGAAAACATGAAGAATATAAATAATATGAGTTATTTTAAAAACAAATGCTTTGATTATTATAATTATAATTTATAGAATTAAACTTTGTTTACACCATTTTTTTTATTATTGAAAAAATTCCACATGTTTCGAAGCCAACGGCTTCTTCGTCAGGATAACAAAAATAAAATTTAAAAATCCATGTATAGATAATGACAATATTAAAAAGTTATATATGATTATTGTAAATATTGTATATTAGTATAGAATTGTAGAGTGTAAGTTGTATTATATATTATTTGCTAGTTTATATAATATTATAAGAAATGTAAATGTTAATATGTAAGCTTTTATGGATCGTATATTAATTATAGATTGTAAAATATAAAATGTAAAAAACTAGTTAATATATGGGGATGTCACATTAACTTACTTAAGAAATAAATTAAGTTAGATACTAAAAAAAATATTCTCAAATCGGTTATTATCCGTATTACCTCTACGGTACGTTTAATATGCTTCCAATCTCTCTCTTTTCGCAATCCGGGGCCCTGCCGATCGTTTTAAGTTTTAACTCTATGCAGAGCTTTTTCGAATACATACCAGAGCTTTAAATGATAATTTTTTATTTGTTAATAGGTGGACCATCAGTTTTGGCACAGAAAAACTCAATTAAAATACAGGTCGTATTATAATGAATCTTTATGTCACTGAAAGGACACGACTGGAAAATTAAGTGTCCACCTTCCCGCTAGCATTCCTTGAATCTGGCTTCTAGGTATGTGGGAACCTAAGAAATAAGAACCGATAATGTCTGATGACATATGAAAAAACTGTAGACACATAATATTAGAACCGATAATGCCCTTTGATGACGTATGACATAATTGACTCTTTGAGATAAAGGAGAAGCTTTTGATTTTTATGGTATTCAACTTACTAACATGACCGTTTAAATGATATGGGTGTTATTTCAAATAGAATTTCAAAATTCGGCAAAAATTGATCTTGGTATCACTATATCAGCAGAATAGTTGAAAATCGACAAACCTGGATATTTTCGTATTGACTCGTTTTCTCCCGCGACATTTTCTTCTCTAATCCTGGTATTTACTTCTTCCTTAGCGTTTATCTGGTCTCCTCAAACTTTTTGATCAACGATTTGAATAAATTAGTAAACAGATATTGATTCACAATGTGTAATCAGTAGTCAGCGTAAAACAATCAAAGAAGAAAATGTATTTTTATTGAGCTCTTTTACGCAAAACGGACGTCATTCCCCAGCAGAGCAATCCATTGTGTCTAAATTTTCAAGGGGCAAAAATCCGCGCGCCTTTCCTTTACGCGATTCCTATGCAAAATTTATATAAAAAGTGCATAAACTAATTATTCAATCTGTATTACTTACAGCATCTTGCAATTCTGCGTCGGAGGTATGTAAAGATATTTGTGGCAGTAAAAATCCGGTTTCATTAACCTGGAAAAAAAAAGTGTTTTAAAGAAATTCATTTAAGAAAATAACATTTTCAAATCAATGTTTTTCACTCACCTCAGTTTTAACATCCACACTAAACTTCACAATAATGTAAAGTTTTATCAAATTTTCTATATTTCGCTGAAGCGAAAACAGTGATATTACCGGTAGTAACGCCTTGCCATGTTTTGAGTACTCGAAACATAAAGTATAGGAATCATAAAAAATGTCGAAGGAAGTAACAAAAAGGCTCATTATAGTTTGCATGCCCATGCTGTCCTTCATTTCAGTTGTCAAAGTGCAAAGTTCAAAATGGAGATCTCTGTACTGCTTCATTTTAGACGCATTTTTTCCAACAAACGTCAATGTTTTGTTTACAGAAAATCGAGTACGTTCTTTCGTAGAACTAACAGTACAACTTCTCAATTCCAGTATCATCGAGTTCAATGCTTCAAATCTAACTTTCAGTGCACGAAGTATACATAGGTTCTCTATTATACAAATACCCAGTAGGTGATCAGGATGAAAAAGTGCAATCCAAAAAGTAACACAAATCATATTAAATACTGGGCAAAATATTGATCTGAAAATAATTAAAGCCAAAAACCAGTTAATTATGTTGCCAATAATCATATATTTAACAAATTTTCGCAGGGGTTGGTTATCTATTTTTAGACCAGAAAATAATAAATTTTCATCAAATTTACTGAAAGATTTTATCATTTTCATTCGCATTTCGCTGTTCTTCCAGCTGAATATTGAAGTCATACACATCGCAAATAATTTTAAGCAAATAACAAGAACAAGTGCATCTATTTCCAGAGTGCTCACTCTTTGCGACCTAATTTCCTGTATTTTGACCCATATTTTGTAAGCGACCCAAAGTGTTTTAGCAATGGCAAATAGAATCCAAGGAATGCTATAATTTTTCCAGGATAGCTTAATCTTTCCGAGGTTTCCTTGGATCTTTATGGGATGAACAGAAAGACCCATGATTCGCTTCCAAACATCAAGAAGTCGTACTGCTTGACAAAAAGAAGTCATTTGTTAATATTGACAAAATGTTTTCCTATAAATTTTTCCAACAGCTCTATAAAGCCGAGTGTCAAGTATTGCCCAAGAACTGGTTATAAATTTATTTCATTTTACGTTACCTTTACAAATAATATTAACAAAATGTACCAAGTAATTATGTCAACTATGTAATATGAAGGTAATGACAGAAATTATATCGCGTAACAGGAAAATTACAACAACTTTATATTTAATGATGTATATTTTTACACAAAACGCACCAATTTTCTATTTATCTTTAAATTCATAAAAGATGCTCGGAAAAATATAATAATTGATAGTCAATATTGTAGTGTGAATTAAGCGAGATATTCTTTCATACGATTTATTTCGTTATTTACTTTATTCAAAACAATGATTACAAGATTTTTTTTACTCCCTTTCTTTTAACTCGTAGCCTCTGCAGTTTGTTGTCTGCCGAAAAAAATTTGGATCGATGTTTAACCCTTTTCCCGAGATACAATCGAGCTGAAACTTTGCAACCAGATTCATGGCGATGATAAAAATGATCTAAGTTTTCGTTTAAAAAAAGTTGATAATTATTGTATAATTTTGGATTTTTCGAAATTTTCATGTTATTTTCAAATTGGAATCAATACAAATGAGTAATGACCCCGACGCGTGCAATAAGCATGAAACCTGATTCAATGAGAAAAGGAGTATGATAAAAACTTGGTTATGTTAGGTTAGTTTTTTATAATTAATTACAATACAATACGAAAAAGTGAGTAGCACTGTATTTTTGTCGCATAGATTTCGCAGCTGGTAATGATATATTTTAAATGTGGAATATTAAGCAATATTATTTTTAACGCATTATGACTTGACGAATCCGTGTGTTCAGTTTTTTCCCCACTTGACATTGTTAAACCAGCTGCTCGGTATTTGAGTTTATGGTATGTAATGCGTCCCATCTATGCACAGATAGAAAATTGTCTATTCGTTTTACGAGTTGTCAGGTTCATTTCCAAAATTGCGAGAGTCGCAACAGGCAGATGTAGACACACTCTCTTCTGGGCCACGTGAAGGGTAAATATTTAAACATTCTGATACCATAGACGTAAAATAACGCTACTAGCTGTGGATTGTTATTATAATTAGTTTTTTTTGTTAACTAGGGCCCGCGCAGCCCGCGCATCCCGCGCATTTCCGTACGCAAAATGTGACAACCACGCAAAATGTGACAACCACTTGGCGACATGTTGCTCGCTGGCAATTCCAACAAAATCATCGGAGGAATTCCCGAGATTTTGAAGTTTCCATGATGTCCAGAACCTTTCAATCCATACTTAAGAAACCGAATTTCATGTGGCGCCTTGGGACACGAATAACCTCAAAATTTACCGGACTGTCAAGTACCACCTAAATATTTCTCTAGTTGTTTTGTGCAGCGTAATTACAGCAATCTGCGATGGAACTCTCCTTTTACTTTTAACAATGATATTAGAGCAACCTATAGAATGTTTTCTTGATTTTATAGTTTAAAATTTCAGTTTAATAGTATTTTTACAAGTAATCCTTACAAGTAACATGCTGGGCCTTCAATGAAATCCCTATATTATAATTTCTTGTAAATCTTTAAGTTTCACACAATTTTATCTTTCTTTTATGTAACCGAATTGATTCGAAATTATTTTATAATATAATATGCAATCTGCTCTAACCTCACTTTGATTTTATAATTTTACTAAATCTATGAGAGAGCAAATTTTCTATCAATTAATTAATTAAACATGTAAATTCTTGTCAACAGACAACTTGATTTTTACTTTAACAATATACCTCTACGTCCTATCTGGAATCCACAAAGCAATGTATCTTGTTTAGATTTCTAACTAGTTAAACTAAATATGAATTTTATTTTATCAACGGACCCACATTCTCGTAGCAATACCGTCTGGCGGTCGGGGCATGATGTGCATGTAAGTCCGAGTAGCCTTTTATTGTAAACTAAATGGTATGTCGGCTAGCCAACATCATAGCATATACGATATTCTCCCGAATTCTTTAAAAAATGTCTGTAATAAATATTTGTTATTTTGTATTCGTTCTCAAAGACCGGTTTATATTTTTTTAAATATTTTTGTTTGTATGTAAGTAATTAATGGTTTCATAATTAATAATTTATTTATTATTCACTACAAAATATTTCGTACATATGAAAAAAAAAATTATATATTAATAATATGATTATTCAAAAAATAAAACAACATCTTTTAATAATACTTCATAATCCACAAGTCTTAGAATCTTGATATCAGTATTGAAATGTGCATAAAAACCCTGATACGAAGCTATTTGTTTCGATTAACATATCTTTATTTTAATACTTACATTTGTACCACTCCAATGTACCACTGAAATATAATACTCAACATTTTGAACCTTAAGCTACAGATACACATGCTTATTTAGTCGCACGTGAGCATGCGCAGTATCGACCTTCTCTAGGCCTTGCTTATTAGTGGCATGTGTGTACGCACATTGCTAGTAACGAGCATGCCACTAGCCATACAACCGCCGGTTGATTTATAAGCATGCCACTAAGAAGCATGTGTATCTGTACCTTTATTTCACCCATTACCATTTCCTCCCTATTATTTTACTTCTTCCCCTCCCCTGATATATTTTCGTTGCAAATCTGTACCGTTTCACCGATTGGACTCAAAATTTGCAAACATATTCTTTTGGACCCGACGGGTATCATAGATTACATTTTCTTCCTCCTCTTTCACCCTTTCTCCTTTCCCGATATTATAATATATAATTTCGATAAATCTAAACTGTTCAAATCATACCTTTATTTCCTTCCACATAATTTTTGGCTTATTCCTTAACCCGTCCAAAGCCGGGTACGAACAGCTAGTTTGATATAAATTAAAGAATGGAACTCTCAAAATAAAACCGCTGCTCTGCACATAAAAAGGTCTCACATAATGTGGTCTGGACACGTCTGGGGAATGCCAAAGGAACGACTATCAAGAATCTTGGCAATTGCGGATGAAAGGAGGGTCACTCCAGACTGTGTTGGGAAAAAGCGATAAGATTGTACAAAGATAGATTAGACCTTAATCGGTCAACTGGTATCAAAGCGGCGCAACACAGGGGAAGATGGCACTTTCTAGAGTCCTTTGGCCTCCAAATATCTTTCGTAAGGGAAATGAAAATCTCATTCTTCTTCCTTGAACTGTCCCGAATTATTGCTATTGGAGTTGACTCTTCTCGTTCTCAGGCTGTAGCTTTCATCTAGGCTGTTTCTTTCTGGGAGTCTGGAGCATTGAGTCATCCAGGAGTTCTTTGGTCTTCCTCTAGTTGAATGTCGATGTAAGATCTGATGTATTTATGGTTTTTGTGTTTAATTTGTAGAACTCCATATTTATTTTTAGCGAAATTTAAAATAAATTAAATTTTAATAAATATTATTATTAAGTTCTACGGGTTAAGTATTTTTATGTGTTACAGCTGTATCGGCTTGTAAGGCCATTATCAAACAGTGGATATACCACGTACAAACGACTTATTTATACAATTTTAAGTTACCCCTTCCCATTTAGAGTAATTAGATATTTGTGGTGAAGCCCTGCAGTAATGTACGTTTTTTCCCGGGCACTTATCATTAAAGGTGCCTCGGTTAACGTTATGCTTAATTATCAAAATTCCCCGTTTTCTGTAAGTGTTATTTATAAATATTATTTTAATTTATAAAACCAATAATCAATTAATCAATAATCAATTATTGATTAATTAATCAAATAATCAATTATTTATAAATATTATTTTAATTTTAATAACCAATAATCAAGGACATAAATTAAACCGCTACCGCTTCACATGAGGTAGTGAAGGGAGGAGGACTTTCATCGCTTCGTCAAACAAGCAGGGATAAGTGTCAGCAACTGAAAGCCAGAATTTTGCTTATTGCTTGCGATTAAAAGTATTATTCAGCGATGCATCTTCTGATGCATCGTCACTTGCTTTTGTTGACAGTTTAGTCGGTATATTGTCTTGAAATGGATTTTAATTCCAGTTTATTCAGTTGAACTTTTTCATATCTTCTTCGAAGTTGGCGTTAAAGTTATTTTTCAACTTTGTTAAATGAGTGAAAATTGCAGACGCTACATTGATATCTGGATGCACTTCGTTATCTATAATAAACACGACGCGACCCGGACGAGACATGTTGCGCGGTGTGGTGACAGCGACCCACCTAATATCCGCTCGCGACCCATAGTTTGGGAAACACTGGTCTAAACAATAGAATAGGTCTACTAAACAATGTCTACTACAGAACAGATTAGGAATGAATGTAAAATTGATCTCAGCATAGTGAACAGAAAAAAGGGTCTCTAAGATGGTTTGGTTCTGTTGAACGAATGGCATATATGACGCTAGTATTGCTAGTATTTCTGGTATCGGAAATAGGTGATAGCCACGGAAGACTTGACATAAATAGATAAATCAGATATTGGAAGACGGTCCTGTTAAAAACTACAGCAATCTATTTATTTATGGTTTTTGTGTTTAATTTGTAGAACTCCATATTTATTTTTAACGAAATTATAGCGAAATATAGAAACAAAAGGTTTTAGGATGAATTTACTTGAGCAACTAGAAATAAATAAATATAAAAAGGATCAAATTTTTAAATAATCAACAAAAAATGATCTTCTCTCCACTTCTAAATATTTTTAAAAAACCAATAATCAAAGACATAAATTAAAATAATATTTATAAATAACACTTGCAGAAAACGGGAATTTTGATAATTAAGCATAACGTCAACCGAGGCACCTTTAATGATAAGTGCCCGGGAAAAAACGTACATTACTACAGGGCTTCACCACAAATATCTAATTACTCTAAAGGGGAAGGGGTAACTTAAAATTGTATAAATAAGTCGTTTGTACGTGGTATATCCACTGTTTGATAATGGCCTTACAAGCCGAAACAGCTGTAACACATAAAAATACTTAACCCGTAGAACTTAATAATAATATTTATTAAAATTTAATTTATTTTAAATTTCGCTAAAAATTAAGATCTGATGGTCTCCATCTTATGCGCCCATTCCAACTCAGCTATCGTTGAACTTTTAATACTATATTTAAGTGATACTTCTGTCGACCATCAACTAGAATAGAAGTTGTACATGGTCTAGCATTTGGAGCCAAATATAATCGCGGGCCTAATAAAAATCTGGCATATCTTAACCTCTAAGTTTAATAGGCATGTTTGGGTCACACAAGACTCCTGTTACCGGTCTAAATTTCATTATATAGTAAAGGAGATGAAAATGATGATAACTTTTGAGACCAAATTTATTACATATTTGTAAATTTGTGAGGAAACATAAGCATATAAATATATTTCACAAGGTATTTCCGGTTATCAAATAATATATACTTTTTTTTACAATATTTTATTCATCAAATATTAGTAGGTATTCAATTTTAACATATTTTTTGCAATATTTCATAGACCCCTTCAATTAAAAATTATAATTATTAATTATTACTAATTTTAAGCACACAACAAACTTAACTAAACTTTGTGAAATATTACTCCACATTTTTTTTAGTCGCTGGATATTCCAAATTGAATTAGTATTACACTGTAAGTTGTAATTGCAACAAAGACCTGAAAAAAAAAATTTTCAAAGCAAGAAATCACTTTGTTGCTTGACATTATAAGATATTTAAGAATAAATTAAATACTTTATTTTTAAACTACTTTATTTCTATATGTTTGTCAACTAGTTTCGGTTGGACTCAACCTTCTTCATAATATAGACTAATCTTAATACAGAAATTTATAGAGTTGAGAAGAAAAACAGAGAGGAATAGATTAAAATTAATTTCACAGATACACTATGGTGAACTTCACCTCATTTTCAAAAAAATAGTAGTTTAAAAAACATATAAATAAACCAACCTGGAATATAAGTGTGTAGTCGATGGTAAACAACCCGCAGGCTGTTATTTTTACAGTTTTGTACAGCAGCTGATGTGAAAAATCAAACACCTAAAAAAAAATTAATTATAGGACATACAATCCGCAGGCCAAGTCTTTCAATAACAGGGCGACTGATACTAAAAGAAGATGAGTGAGACTAGCGCACCTGAGTATGTTTAGTTCAATTAATTTAATTTGATTTATTAATCAACGCCTTAGTGGGCTTTTACAGAACAAGAAAATTGCAAAGATTATCATACACTAACGTAAAACACGTTTTTAGTAAATAATTAAGAAATAATAATAGAAAATAACGTTTTTAAGATAAATTAACAATATATATATAAACGATGATGAGTACACAAGCAAACAGTAATAGTTGAAACCCTAAACAAATTAATAATGGATTAAAATAAAGATAATAAACCAAAAAAATAAATATAAAAGATAAAATGAAGAATAATAAGGACATTGTAAAATAAATAAACATATATAATTCATAGGGACCAAAACATTATTAAAAATTTAGTCCATTAAACTGTTATTTATTCTATTTGTATATTCTAAGTCTAAGTAATTCTTCAATTCGGGTATTTTAATAATAATAATTTCTTACAATATCCTTCACCTCTTCATTTACAGAAAAGATCATATTATATTGCAGAACGACCCCAGTCTTACTGACCTGAAAATTAATAGACATATTACACAGAGGAAGGCTAGGAAAAGTATGAAAATATATTGTTAGTGGTCAGAACTTTTTTTAAATCAAAAAATATTATTGGTACGAACCTCAGTTTTAAGATCATCACTCAATTTCACAAGTAAATAAATATTTAGCATATTTTCGCTGAAACAAATTACTATCATTATGAATACAAGCGCCTCACTTTTTACGATCTGGTTTAAGGTTACGAAATGGCCATTTACCACGTAACCGAATATTAAAAAATAAGAAGAATAAAATAAATTGTAGAAAATTGACATAATATTCATTGTTGTTTGAATACTTATATTGTCCAACGTGTCACTTGTCAAAGTGCAGAGCTCGAAATGGAGGTCCTTGCAGAGAGCCATCTTGAAGGTTGTGTCGCTGTTTATGCTCTTAGAAGATTCTTTTACAAAAATACGGGAACGGTCGCTCATGGAAGCATCCGTAGTATGTCTCAGATGCTGTATTGTAGAATTTAACGCCTCAAATCTGATTTTCAATCCGTAAATCAAAGAGAGTTCTTCTGCTAAACAGACTCCCATCATAAATTCGGCATGAAATGCTCCATAAGCAAAACTGACGCATTCTATTTCAGATAGTTTACAAAATGTTTGAATGATAAAAATCATAAAAAGTATCCACTCTGATATGATTCCAATACAAACGTACTTTACAAATTTTTTAACACGTTCATCGTCAATTTTTTTCCCCGTAACGTTGAAGTGCTGATCAAAATTATCAAACGACTTTATCATTTTCAGCTTTTTGCCACTGTTCTTCCAACAGAAAATCGATGTCATACACACAACAAAAATTTGATTGGTCATACGAAGTAGCATTATTTCGGCTCTAAATTTTAAGCCTTTGAGTAATTCTTTCCAATATTTATTTACAGTTATGTTACATATAAACCATCCCATTTTTATAAAGGCAAAAACAGTCCATGGTATGTTGTAATAATTCCACGATAGGTTTATCTTGCCAAATTTTCCCTTCAACTGCATGGGATATATACAAAGACCCAGAATTCGTTTCCATGCATCAACAAGGAACATTATTTGACTGAAAGAACCCATTATTTGATATTTTTACTTGCACAAATATAAATTTTACTGCTAAGCTACTGGGATCGTGTGCTATGAGCAGGTTAGATGGAAAAGATATTTTACAACTCATGTAATAAATATATATACTAATTCTCCGTCAAGTTATGGATTAAATCTCTGTTCGTTATCATTAATAATAGAGTTCCTACCTTGACAAATTGTCCAATTACACGGTGAAAATTCTAGGAACCATAAAAAATAAGAGAAATAATATATAATTTTTTATATAATATTTTTTATAAATAATACCAATTGTATACAAAAATTCACAGCACGTCGCGTTGGCGGAACGATGAGAGGGTCAACTTAGGAGTCCAGAGAAAAAATGAAAGGAACCTCCAACTTCCTTCTCGTCTGCGACTTTCAGGCTGATTCGCTGGAGGAAACGTCTCCACTATTGCATCTAGTTTTTAAATCATTGATCTCTGTTTCAATTTTATTCGAAAATACACGGTATTCTCGTTTCAAATTTGATTTTGGTAATAACTTCTAATCGATCAAAAATATCAATTTGCTCTGCTTTCGAATTTCAAGTAACCGGGCAAATACTTCAGTCGCTAGGTAGCCCTGCATTTTAGGTATTTGTTATTGGAATTTAAATTCGATATGTTGGGATGGCAACGGAATACAGGTAATCAGGTAAAGAAGAACGATGCCATGCGCCAACACTAGTAAAATCTTTTTAATCTCATAAAATAAGGGTGTGAATTTTAAGTACAAATGACTAATCTTCTATGTATAGACATGCAATGCCATCGGTTAGTAAATTGTCGATTTACTAATGGAAATTTGGTCTCTCGCTTATAAGACCGGCCCTTAGAGTATTCACCTGTTGTTCATTCAGTGTCCGTGCTTCAACACCGTAAAGTAGAACTCACCTCACATAACATTTGAAATATTTTCTCAATTATGTATATATTTAGTCAAGTTTTTCAAGAATTTCAATATTTTAAGCGGAGTCTTACAAGCGATGCTTGTTTATAAATTCATAGATCATATATGTAAATATTGGCTTCTCAATCTGGGGGTAGCGGTCTCGATTCCTGATGAAGTCATAGTATATACGAATATAAATATGTGCCTTTTTTCCTCAACCCTGGGTGTAATTAGACCCTTTGCCCTGCTGTAGCGTAAAAAACAAAATATGGATTTTGTTCAAATGTGGAATGTCAGTAACAAAATAGATTTATGTTGGTACTAAAACAAATGAAAAAAAACGTTACTCTTGTTCATAGAAAATGTGTGTATTAATAGGTTATGGGCAATTCTGATATAAAATTTCAAGTATTTTGGTGAACACAGTTGAAATATAATTGAATTTGTGCATAGCCATGGCTGTGAACTACGTACAAAGTATTCCAAAACTGAGAGGCAGAGAAAATTACGACGAATGGAGTTTTGCGGCAGAAAATCTGTTGGTACTTGAAGGCACGATTCACTATATCAAGCCGAATGCCAAGGCGGAAATAAAGTCCGAAGAAGACGCAAAAACTAAAGCAAAACTAATTTTAACTATAGATCCTGGAATGTGTGTGCATATTAAGGAAACAACCAGTTCAAAAGAGTTGTGGACGAAATTAAAAAACATGTTCGACGACTCAGGTTATTCCAGAAAAATAAGTTTGCTATGGCATTTAATCTCAATAAGGCAAGAGAATTGTAATTCTATGACCTCATACGTAACAGAAATGGTCGATACAGCGCAGAGGTTAAAAGGTACAGGATTTGCAATCACAGATGAGTGGGTCGGTTCGTTATTATTAGCAGGCTTGTCAGAAAAATTTTCACCCATGATTATGGCCATAGAGCACTCGGGTATTCAGATAACCACGGATGCAATTAAATCGAAATGAATCGATATGGAAGTTGCAAGATTCAATTCAGATTCCAGCGGCGCTGCATTCCAATCCAATGATTCCAATCATTAAATATGATTTAATGATTGGAATCATCTCACAATATAAGATTTACAGTGTATATGTTTCACACGTGTCTTCAGTCGATATATGTATAACAGTTACACTTGGTTACTTTACTTACTTACTTTCTCCTTTTTTTATGAGAGAAATGCAGAGGGGCTCCTCGGACGTTTGGGTATCGTGCGATGCAGCTTGTATCGGGACATGGCGAGTTTCGGAGTAAACTGCATGCTCTAGAACTCGCTGAGTCCTCTTGGTGCACTTGCAGTCGCGCGGCGCAGACTCCGGAGCACGTCCTCTGGGTATGCGAGATGAGAAATGCTCGAGATAGAATGCTAGAGCATTTAAAAGGGATGACACACGGTTCCCCACGAAACTGTGACCTCATCATGAATGGAAGGAACCTCAGACTCTGTCGGAATTCGTTCGGGTGTGGGTGTCGCGATAGGAGCTGCTTCGTGGGTTATTTTCTGTAGAACTGTGGATATTTGTGGCGTCTCGTGATTGAACTGTTTGTATGATCTGTACTGTCTTTCTCTTTTAGGGAGCGGAATGCTTTTTTTTCCTTCCATGTACCTTCGCTATACCTCTCCCGCTGAACCCTTCATTTTTCCTGGTCGTGAGTTGCCTCTACCTCTTATTTATGTTTTTTTTCCGATATGATTAAATGCTTTTACATTTCTCTATAGATATCTCTGCCGATCAGCTCTCTTTTTACCTGCCCTTAGAAATTTTATGTTTATGATTTATTTTAAGCCTTTGTTTTCTTTTATTTCCCTTGTTACAAATATGTTTGACGTCAAAAAAATTGTAGTTCATTTATTTATTTGATTGACTTGACATATTTTAGACTACAATTAATCTTTTTTACTTCATCTTCCTGTATTTACAGATTTGCTTGAATACGATTTATCTCTTTTACCTATATTTTATTGCTATTACTCTATTACACCTTGCTTGATCATTTTATCTATTTTTATACTTATTACCCCTGTTATATTTTAACTTGTTTATAATAATCTTCTTTCATATACTAATAAACAATTAATTTGTTTCTGTGGGTGAGGAACAGTGATTGGATTTTTTGCCAGTTGCCTCTCCCTGGCACGGAGATGGCCATTAGAGAAAAAATTATCAACCTGGCGACGTATGAGTTGAATCGATATATCAGCTCTCATAAAACGGTCTTAGGAAGGTAGTGGAAATCCAATCACTGTCAGCTTCGCAGTGATCACTGTCAGCCGCGAAGTGGCCAGTGTATCCACCTCTTGAGCTTTTCAACAGGCAATGGCAAATCGACTGTCACCGTTTGCTTTTTGCTTGTATACTAGTGATAGCTTTGATAAAATGATTTTTTCAATAAAAATGTTTTTTTTAAATCACATACATACATTCCTTATCAGCATGGAAAAATAAAATGATTTACTTAGAAATTTGTTTAAATTAAGTTTAATTAAATTGTATAAAATCCGTCACACGTAGATTAAAAACATTTCAGTGGACTGAAGCGTCAACATCCATTTAAGAGTGAATAAGTAAATTTTCTGCTCCAAGAAGACATTTCTCAAAATAATAAAAAAACAAGTTTAGGTATCGAATTTTGAAAATTGTATCACTTAAATCATGTTTAAATGTAGGTAGGTAATTATTTGAATTATTAGATGATAGGTACCACAGAAATAAAAAAATATTGTAATAATCATTTATTTCACTTTTTTTTTTATTTTCAAATCTACAACTGACCATGTGATTCATTTACTACTGCGAAACATTACATAAATACCCAGGCTTCAGAAAATTACACACATATTTCATGAAATGTCCAGAAATCGAAATCAGAGCCCCTTTTGAAATATTACATAATGTTAGGCAAACTTTTTCAGGACTTTCACTTGAATAGGTTTATTTTGATTAGGACGGCTTATAATAAACATTTACATTTATTAAAAACAGAATGAAATACAGTAAGTAAAGATTTATTGTAACATCGACATATTAATTTAAATCAAATAATAATGTGTGTTCAATTAAAATGTTAATACGAAGAAAATTATGTGCAGAAAAAATATTAAACAATGTTTTTTTTCAAGACCTATAACTATAAAAAACATCAATATCAATCTTAATTATGTTTTCTTCATTAATATTATTCTTCTTCTCCTGACGACTTCTTGAAGTTAGTTACTTACTAATGAACTTCACCAGATCCGATCATGTACTTCCACGGGGATGGTTTCCTTCACTGCCACCAACAGTTTCCCCGTTGCATGTGTAGGTACGTCTTATTGCATGTCCGAAATATTTAAACATGCGCCTTTTTCTGTGAAAGATTTTTTATTTATTTTAGCTTCAATTATACATAGATAATGTATTAGTCAGTACAATGAGAGGTGTTTGTTGGTGTTTTTGTTCTTAGTTCTCCTCACTGGGATTCTTGAGCTGAGGCGAACTAATTTTTTCCTATTTATTTTATACAATCCCTACGTCGTTTTTAGTACACTTTTTAATTTTTCTGCATCAAGTTCATTTAGCCGTACTTTTATTTTTTAAACTCGTAAATTTTTTCAATATTTTTCTAGGTTGGAGGAAGGATATTGTTGAGTTTAGTTCAAAATAAAAATGGTTTCTTTGACCAAAAGTTGCGTTAAATTATGGACACTACTTGACTTTTATTTATTTTAAAATTGATTTGATTGTTTTGCAAGATGTCTATTGAATTCGCAACATAAACAGCCAGCATTATATCTATAAAGGGTCAATCTGCATTCGCTTATATTATCTTAGATTTCAGGTTTGAGATTCATACAAATTATGCATCCGATAATGGCTAAGAAGCCCTATTCTGGAACCACACAACCTTCTGCAAGTTGTGCATATGCATCCAATGACTAGTGGGGTTCTGAGAAGGGTTTTTCTTTTTTTTGTTCCTCTTTCTTCTTTACTTGAAAATTGCATCGTGCTTATTGCGTTCGATTGTTGTCTCGTAGTGTATGTACTTTTTGACGCCATCGTGCCCGGTCATGGGCCGCGATTTCCCAGTTTTCGGGATCTACCCGCATCTGCTCAGGTTCACCTTCAAGGTGTCTTTGTATATTTTTTTGGTTCTTTTTTCCATGTGATAGCTACGCAAACGTAATTTGTTTGGGGAGCCGCATCTCAGTCACGCACACAAGGACCTGTTCATCGTAGTTGGTGCTTCAGGAGCGCAGAATAAATGCTCAAGCTTATTCTGCACCTTTCCTCACGCATATGTTATGTAAGAAAGATTATTATCATTATTCTGACAATCTTTACCTCAGTGGACGTATTGATATGTTTTGCTATTTTTTTTATTGGTCCATCGTAGATTGGTTCATGGCATCCAACGGCACGACTGAATTTCGGCTTTGCACCCTTCTTCATGAAGAATTTGAAATCAAAGAAACTAGGTTCACGCAGCTCTTCATACAACCCCCCATTAGAGTAAGATTATTTACGGTATTTCGTTATATTGTTTTTATATGAATTACTAGCCGTATACCTTTGAAAAATCGCGGGACATAATAACAGCAGGATTTCGAAGCTAAAAATTCATGAATAGAAAACCATTTGTTTTTTTTTAATTTACTATTTGCTTAAACCTAAAACTAAACGTAATAAAATAGCAATATAAAAATGCCAAGACTGTATAATTTCGACCTTTGCGTGTTGCTCGAGCCGCGCGCTGATTGCTTGTCATGTTACAAATGTATAAAATTTAAATTCCAGCAAGTAACGAATTTTAGGATTGACAGAATTTACGAATTGACATCAGTCAACCCGTAAATTTGTAACTTGCTGGAATTAAAATTGTAGGTAATTAGAGCGTGACAAGCAATCAGCATGCAGCTCAAGCAACAGATGGACAGGACAACAAGATGGACAGACAGACAGAAAACGAAATTATTATATTACGATTATCAACGCAGCAAACAAATCGAAACTTTATGAAAATGTAATATAATCATTGGTCTTCAAATCAATCATCACTTGAAGCACGAAATTGAAGTAGTATAACGCTGTACGTGGCCATAGCAGCAAACACCTGCAAAAACATATTTGTTAAGTAATTCAGTGGTAAATTATCCACCATATAAGGATGGTCCCCAAAATTGATAAGTTAGTGTATAACACGTATAACATAAATTGGTGTATAACACACAGAATTGGGTAGAAATAAAAACGGTCACCACAAATTCAATACATTGACCTAAATAAATAAAGCAGAAAATATATTATTTTTTAAATTAAGATAGAAGTCTTACAGGGACGAAACTATTTTTATGGAAAACATGAATCGAAGTTTTTATAAGGTGGACCAGGGCTTATGACCTATATGAGCTGACTAAATTGATCAAAATCCAGTAATTGTATTCTCAGAACGTATATATAAAAAATATTGTTTAAATATAAACTAAATTTCAGGCGTATTCTAGTGCACATGATAAATAATTCGGAAGAATATCATACAATAATATAAAAAATGCTGCTAATTATTCCACTTTAAAATAAATCTAATAAATGATTACGATTATTCAGATAAATAAAAATATTTTTCAAATAATTTAGAAAAACAAAAAAACAAAAGGCATTATTCATTTTGATATTTTGACATCTTTAAAACACCCAGACGATGGAAACGTTTTTCCAAAACGAGTAGGTATAATTAATAAAATATAAGTAGATTCATACAAATAACGAAATCGAAAATTTTTTTAAATGTCAATTTACAAAGTTGACATTTAAAAAAAAATTCTACATATTTCTACAAAGAATCAAAAAGAAGACAAAACTATTACGTAACTAGGCAAACTAGACAAAAACAATAATCTCATACTCGTAAACAATACGGTCCTAGATTTTATCATACTTCCTCATATAAACTTATTTTTACACTTAGTTAGATCGGAGAAGCTGCTGAATTAACTACGTCAGTAGACAAAGCCTGTCAGAGACGGCGTGGACGCGGGGACTCAGCCAATATATTATGAGGTACTGCAATAACGGGTGCGTTCTGTGCATGAGGGTAGGTATCACCATACCCTTATATATGCAATGGATAAAAGATAGGCTATTGTCATACCAACCTGGAACAGAAGGGAATAGTTGATGGGGAACATCCCGCAAGCTGTTATATTCACGTTCTTATGGAACAACTGATGTGAAAATTCAAACACCTAAAAAAAACATTTTATTTATATTCAGCAACGAATGAACAAAAAATATTATATTACATTTAAATGCAGCAACGAATGAATGAAAAAACTTGTCTTGTATTTGGCCAATGAAGGTAGCACCAAGAAACTACAATTGATGCAAAACAGGGTAATGAGAATTATATAAATAAAAAGTAAATACACGAGAATCGAAGAAATGAGAAGAACACTCAATTGGATTAAAAGAAAAAAATCTACATAACGTTCTCATATTTGTACATAAAATTCTCAATAAGAAAATGCCAAAATATTGTTTGAACAAAATTATTATAAATAGAGATATAATACCAGAAATAGGAATAGAATAAGATAAACATATAAGAAAAAGTGTGTGCACGGAATTGTCTAATGTACAGAGGTGTAAAAATGAATATTGAAATGCGGAAAACATGAAGAATATAAATAATATGAGTTATTTTAAAAACAAATGCTTTGATTATTATAATTATAATTTATAGAATTAAACTTTTTTTTATTATTGAAAAAATTCCACATGTTTCGAAGCCAACGGCTTCTTCGTCAGGATAACAAAAATAAAATTTAAAAATCCATGTATAGATAATGACAATATTAAAAAGTTATATATGATTATTGTAAATATTGTATATTAGTATAGAATTGTAGAGTGTAAGTTGTATTATATATTATTTGCTAGTTTATATAATATTATAAGAAATGTAAATGTCAATATGTAAGCTTTTATGGATCGTATATTAATTATAGATTGTAAAATATAAAATGTAAAAAACTAGTTAATATATGGGGATTTCACGTTAACTTACTTAAGAAATAAATTAAGTTAGATACTAAAGAAAATATTCTCAAATCGGTTATTATCCGTATTACCTCTACGGTACGTTTAATATGCTTCCAATCTCTCTCTATTCGCAATCCGGGGCCTTGCCGATCGGTTTAAGTTTTAACTCTATGCAGAGTTATGGCGAATACCTACCACAGCTTTGAATGATAACTTTTTATTTTTTAATAGGTGGATCATCAGTTTTGGCACAGAAAAACTCAATTAAAATACAGGTCGTATTATAATGAATCCTTATGTCACTGAAAGGACACGACTGGAAAATTAAGTGTCCACCTTCCCGCTAGCATTCCTTGAATCTGGCTTCTAGGTATGTGGGAACCTAAGAAATAAGAACCGATAATGTCTGATGACATATGAAAAAACTGTCGACACATAATATTAGAACCGATAATGCCCTTTGATGACGTATGACATAATTGACTCTTTGAGATAAAGGAGAAGCTTTTGATTTTTATGGTATTCAACTTACTAACATGACCGTTTAAATGATATGGGTGTTATTTCAAATAGAATTTCAAAATTCAGCAAAAATTGACCTTGGTATCACTATATCAGCAGAACAGTTGAAAATCGACAAACCTGGATATTTTCGTATTGACTCGTTTTCTCCCGCGACATTTTCTTCTCTAATCCTGGTATTTACTTCTTCCTTAGCGTTTATCTGGTCTCCTCAAACATTTTGATCAACGATTTGAATAAATTAGTAAACAGATATTGATTCACAATGTGTAATCAGTAGTCAGCGTAAAACAATCAAAGAAGAAAAGGTATTTTTATTGAGCTCTTTTACGCAAAACGGACGTCATTCCCCAGCAGAGCAATCCATTGTGTCTAAATTTTCAAGGGGCAAAAATCCGCGCGCCTTTTTTTTACGCGATTCCTATGCAAAATTTATATAAAAAATGCATAAACTAATTATTCAATCTGTATTACTTACAGCATCTTGCAATTCTGCGTCGGAGGTATGTAAAGATATTTGTGGCAGTAAAAATCCGGTTTCATTAACCTGGAAAAAAAATGTGTTTTAAAGAAATTCAGTTAAGAAAATAACATTTTCAAATCAATATTTTCCACTCACCTCAGTTTTAACATCCACACTAAACTTCACAATAATGTAAAGTTTTATCAAATTTTCTATATTTCGCTGAAGCGAAAACAGCGATATTACCGGTAGTAACGCCTTGCCATGTTTTGAGTACTCGAAACATAAAGTATAGGAATCATAAAAAATGTCGAAGGAAGTAACAAAAAGGCTCATTATAGTTTGCATGCCCATGCTGTCCTTCATTTCAGTTGTCAAAGTGCAAAGTTCAAAATGGAGATCTCTGTACTGCTTCATTTTAGACGCATTTTTTCCAACATACGTCAATGTTTTGTTTACAGAAAATCGAGTACGTTCTTTCGTAGAACCAACAGTACAACTTCTCAATTCCAGTATCATCGAGTTCAATGCTTCAAATCTAACTTTCAGTGCACGAAGTATACATAGGTTCTCTATTATACAAATACCCAGTAGGTGATCAGGATGAAAAAGTGCAATCCAAAAAGTAACACAAATCATATTAAATACTGGGCAAAATATTGATCTGAAAATAATTAAAGCCAAAAACCAGTTAATTATGTTGCCAATAATCATATATTTAACAAATTTTCGCAGGGGTTGGTTATCTATTTTTAGACCAGAAAATAATAAATTTTCATCAAATTTACTGAAAGATTTTATCATTTTCATTCGCTTTTCGCTGTTCTTCCAGCTGAATATTGAAGTCATACACATCGCAAATAATTTTAAGCAAATAACAAGAGCAAGTGCATCTATTTCCAGAGTGCTCACTCTTTGCAGCCTAATTTCCTGTATTTTGACCCATATTTTGTAAGCGACCCAAAGTGTTTTAGCAATGGCAAATAGAATCCAAGGAATGCTATAATTTTTCCAGGATAGCTTAATCTTTCCGAGGTTTCCTTGGATCTTTATGGGATGAACAGAAAGACCCATGATTCGCTTCCAAACATCAAGAAGTCGTACTGCTTGACAAAAAGAAGTCATTTGTTAATATTGACAAAATGTTTTCCTATAAATTTTTCCAACAGCTCTATAAAGCTCAGTGTCAAGTATTGCCCAAGAACTGATTGTAAATTAATTTCATTTTACGTTACCTTTACAAATAATAGTAACAAAATGTACCATGTAATCATGTCAACTATGTAATATGAAGGTAATGACAGAAATTATATCGCGTAACAGGAAAATTACAACAACTTTATATTTAATGATATATATTTTTATACAAAACGCATCAATTTTCTATTTATCTTTAAATTAATGGAAGGTGCTCGGAAAAATATAATAATTGATAGCCAATATTGTAGTGTGAATTAAGCGAGATATTCTTTCATACTATTTATTTCGTTATTTACTTTATTCAAAACAGTGATTACAAGAATTTTTTTTTACTCCCTTTATTTTAACTCGTAGCGTCTGCGGTTTGTTGTCTGCCGGAAAAACTTTGGATCGATGTTTAACCCTTTTCCCGAGATACAATCGAGCTGAAACTTTGCAAGCAGATTCATGGCGATGATAAAAATGATCTAACAAGTTTTCGTTTAAAAAAAGTTAATAATTATAGTATAATTTTGGATTTTTCGAAATTTTCATGGTTTTTTTTTCAAATTGGAATCAATACAAATGAGTAATGACCCCGACGCGTGCAATAAGCATGAAATCTGATTCAATGAGAAAGAGAGTATAATAAAAACTTGGTTATGTTAGGTTAGTTTTTTATAATTATTACAATACAAAACGAAAAATTGAGTAGCACTGTATTTTTGTAGCATAATTTTCGCAGCTGGTAATGATATATTTTAAATGTGGAGTATTAAGCAATATTATTTTTAATGCATATACGATATTCTCCCGAATTCTTTAAAAAATATCTGTAATAAATATTTATTTTGTATTCGTTCTCAAAGACCGGTTTATATTTTTTTTAATATTTTTGTTTGTATGTAAGTAATTAATGGTTTCATAATTAATAATTTATTTATTATTCATTACAAAATATTTCATACATATGAAAAAAAAATTAATAATCATATATTAATAATGTGATTATTCAAAAAATAAAACACCATCTTTTAATAATACTTCAAAATCCACAAGTCTTAGAATCTTGATATCAGTATTGAAATGTGCATAAAAACCCTGATACGTACCTATATGTTTCGTTTAACGTACCTTTATTTTAATACTTACATTTGTACCGCTCCATGGTGAAATATGCTATGAAATATAGTACATTATCATATTTCATAATCGGGATAGGCAGGAAGAATAGAGTGCCACACTCTTCACTCTTCCGCGCTGCCACATGACCCTCGCCTTTTCCAATTTAATACATTGTCTCACGCAAACTCGTCGATTGCTGTAGTTTTTAACAGGACCGTCTTCCAATATCTGATTTATCTATTTATGTCAAGTCTTCCGTGGCTATCACCTATTTCCGATACCAGAAATAGTAGCAATACTAGCGTCATATATGCCATTCATTCAACAGGACCAAACCATCTTAGAGACCCTTTTTTCTGTTCACTATGCTGAGATCAATTTTACATTCATTCCTAATCTGTTCTGTAGTAGACATTGTTTAGTAGACCTATTCCATTGTTTAGACCAGTGTTTCCCAAACTATGGGTCGCGAGCGGATATTAGGAGGGTCGCTGTCACCACACCGCGCAACATGTCTCGTCCGGGTCGCGTCGTGTTTATTATAGATAACGAAGTGCATCCAGATATCAATGTAGCGTCTGCAATTTTCACTCATTTAACAAAGTTGAAAAATAACTTTAACGCCAACTTCGAAGAAGATATGAAAAAGTTCAACTGAATAACTGGAATTAAAATCCATTTCAAGACAATATACCGACTAAACTGTCAACAAAAGCAAGTGAAGAGCTTATTGATTTATCAGAAGATGCATCGCTGAATAATACTTTTAATCGCAAGCAATAAGCAAAATTCTGGCTTTCAGTTGCTGACACTTATCCCCGCTTGTTTGACGAAGCGATGAAAGTCCTCCTCCCTTCACTACCTCATGTGAAGCGGGATTTTCTGCCATGGTTTCTATTAAGACTAAATACAGAATGAAATTGGACTTATCGAATTCACTGCGATTCAAAGTGAATTAAAATTGAAAGTGACTAAAATTCACTAGAATGGAACGCTAATGCTATTATGACAAAAAAGGCAATAAATTCATCCTTCCCATTAAAATATCACATATTAACATTAATTGAAAATTTCGATTATATTTGAAGTTTTTCCTTTTTTTCTTAATTGAACAGTCATTGGCAGTGGCAGTGAGGCAGGAGGTGGGTCCGGCAAATTAAATTATTTTTTTTGGTGGGTCCCGGTCCTGTCAACTTTGGAAACCAATGGTTTAGACAATAGATAGGTTCAGGACAAGAAAATTCATTCTTTACTATATCATATATATTTACCATTTCAACTAAAAAATTTGTATGGAAAAATTATTGGAAACACTTATACAATGACACGGCAATTAGAAAAATAAATTTATTCGATTTTTAAATAAATCTATACCTATAAAACTCAATGTCTGACTGTCTGTCTATCTGCCTTTCTGTCTGTCAGTTTTCTATACAAATCTACACCGTTTGATCCGATTACAATTTTGCATACTTATGCTCTAGGACCCTGCGGGTAACATAGGTGACATTTCTCCCCTATTATTTTACCCCTTCCCTTCCCCCTGATATATTTTTTTCGCAAATCTGTACCGTTTCACCGATTGGACTCAAAATTTTCAAACTTATTCATTTGAACCCGACGGGTACCATAGATTACATTTCCTTCCTCTCCTTTTACCCTTTGCCCTCTCCCTGATATATTTTCTATGCAACTCTAATCCTTAACCCGTCCAAAGCCGGGAACGAACAGCTAGTTTGATATAAATTAACGAATGGAACTCTCAAAATAAAACCGCCGCTCTGCACATAAAAAGTTCTCAAATAATATGGTCTGGACACGTCTGGGGTATGCCAAAGGAACGACTATCAAGAATCTTGGCAATTGCGGATGAAAGGAAGGTCACTCCAGACTGTGTTGGGAAAGCGATAAGATTGTACAAATATAGATTAGACCTTAATCGGTCAACTGGTATCAAAGCGGCGCAACACAGGGGAAGATGCACTTTCTAGAGTCCTTTGGCCTCCAAATATCTTTCGTAAGGGAAATGAACATCTCATTCTTCTTCCTTGCACTGTCCCGAATTATTGCTATTGGAGTTGACTCTTCTAGTTTTCAGGCTGTAACTTTCATCTAGGCTGTTTCTTTCTGGGAGTCTGGAGCATTGAGTCATCCAGGAGTTCTTTGGTCTTCCTCTAGTTGAATGTCGATGTAAGATCTGATGGTCTCCATCTTATGCGCCCATTCCAACTCAGCTATCGTTTGTGATGGCTCCTCTTCTTCGCCTTTCAGCTCGATCCTACTCCTAACTGAGTTTACGCCTTGTTAGAGGCAAACAAGCTATCTATCTACGTCGGGTGAAGGCTCTACGGTTTTTAACGTAGTATTTCCAAACACCCTCGCTTTATTCAAGACCTCCCCAGTTCACGTTGTGTAATTTTTTGTTTCGAACTATAGGGGATGAATTGGTTTTGTGGTAACCCTACGCAAGCTAAACTTAAATTAAATACTGGGGTATGAAGTTCGTGAATGTTCATGGAAAACGCAAACAAAACTACCTAGCACGTCAATTAAGCCCTACGGTGCAATTGCTAAACATACTATGTTCCGTGGCCCTATATTATTTACCTATCATTCCTACGGACTGAAACCACTGCATCTGGTGTAGCTGCGCTTCCAGAGTGCGCGATCCTCTGCTTCCATGCCCTCTCCGCTCGATCCCCCATTGTCCTACCTGTATGGGATCGACCGCCATCCACTGGAAAGGTTAGTGACGTGCCGTTATCACATGCGCATGCACATATAGAGTACATAGATCCCCTGAAAGCCCTCGAGTCCTTCGTAGCCGCTCCTATGGATGATTCCGTCTTCGACGCCCTCGCTGATTAATAATTTTATCTTCCGCCGTTATCTCGCTGTGCTTATTCCTTACGGTCTTTTATATTTACTCTGCATTATTTTTACATCAATTACATTGTTACGTTTATTTACTAGCCGGCCTAAGTTCCGTCACCTGTATCTGGCCCTATGTCTCATTCTAGTGGTACGTTGGGTTCTAATGGATAAGGGGTTTGTAGAAGGTATGTGTAAATGTATGTGTACGCGGAAAATGTGGTTGCTTTAAATTCGGCCCCTCCGTACCCAAAGGCTCATCGGTGACTGATCCCATCTTCCTTCTCCCGACACGAGTTCCGGATACGTTGACCTGAGCCTGGATGCGCCTTTTCATGTTGGGCCTCTTCTGTGCAAAGTACCGCACCATCCCTCGCGTCAGTGTCTGGCGTCCGGGCTCAGAGCCAGTTTGCCCCCCGAATTCCAACTCCTCCAGGTTAAACTAAGTTAAACTACGGTATATATACTGAAGCTACTGTAAAGATGGTCCCGGGCCACCTGTCAAGTCAAAAATATGCGAGTGGGGAGGGGGAGTTTCCTAGGCTCCCCAACCCTCGCCTGTGAGCAACTACAGCCCATTGGCCATTCGCGACACTACAGTGACTGCAATCACCCTCCCAGGTAGTACTTATTATAATCTGGTATGCATCAATACGTTCAATCCATTCCAGACGAGGGAAGACATCCGCACGGGTGTTGTGCCACCCGTGAAGAGCCCCCTCATACACTACGTACGAATAGATACATACTAATAAAATATAATATACATACATATACATACATATACAATACATAAATAAATACTTGTAATGGTTGGTTGCCATGTGGTTTCACGAGGCCATGACCCCTCGTATTAGTAGATGGAAAGGTGGATCTGGACAGTAGGGATATGCCTAGCCCCTGGCCAGGGATGTCGGTGTATTTTCTCCAAATGGTGTACAGCTAGAATCCTGCCATCGATGATGATGGGATCTGCCTAATTATCTCCGACTGATGTGTAACTGGAACCCTGCCATCACTGATGAAGATGATGTTGTCACTATCGAAACGTCACCTGATGATATTTAGCTGAACCGCCGCTAGTGATGATGATGATGATGATGATACTATCGTAACGTTTCCTGACGATATATATATCGGAGACACCGCTAATGATGATGATGATACTATCGGAACGCCTCCTGACTATATATGACTGGGACACCGCTAATGATGATGATGATGATGATACTATTGGAACGTCTCCTGACGATATATAACTGGGACACTGCTAATGATGATGATGTTGATGATACTATCGAAACGCCTCCTGACGATATATAGCTGAACCACCGCTAGTGATGATGATGATGATGATGATACTAGCGTAACGTCTCCTGACTATATATAGCCGAAACACCGCTAATGATGATGATGATACTATCGTAACGACTCCTGACGATATATAGCTGAAACACCGCTAATGATGATGATGATGATGATGATGCTATCGAAACGCCCCCTGACTATATATAACTGGGACACTGCTAATGATGATGATGATGATGATACTATTGAAACACCTCCTGACGATATACGACTGGGACACTGCTATGATGATGATGTTGATGATACTACCGAAACGTCTCCTGACGATATATAACTGGGACACCGCTAATGATGATGTTGGTGATGATACTATCGAAACGCCTCCTGACTACATACAACTGGGACGCTGCTAATGATGGTGATGATGATGATGCTATTGAAACGTCTCCTGACAATATATAACTGGGACACTGCTAATGATGATGATGATGATGATACTATCGAAACGCCTCCTGACTATATACAACTGGGACACTGCTAATGATGGTGATGATGATGATGCTATTGAAACGTCTCCTGACAATTTATAACTGGGGCACTGCTAACGATGATGATGTTGATGATACTATCGAAACGCCTCCTGACTACATACAACTGGGACGCTGCTAATGATGGTGATGATGATGATGCTATTGAAACGTCTCCTGACAATATATAACTGGGACACTGCTAATGATGATGATGTTGATGATACTATCGAAACGCCTCCTGACGATATATAGCTGAACCACCGCTAGTGATGACGATGATGATGATGATACTATCGCAACGCCTCCCGACGATATATATATCTGGAACACCGCTAGTGATGATGATGATACTATCAGAACGCCTCCTGACTATATATGACTGGAACACCGCTAATGAAGATGATGATGATGATACTATTGAAACGTCTCCTGACAATATACAACTGGGACACTGCTAATGATGGTGATGATACTATCGGAACGCCTCCTGACTATATATGACTGGAACACCGCTAATGAAGATGATGATGATGGTACTATTGAAACGTCTCCTGACAATATATAACTGGGACACTGCTGATGATGGTGATGATGATGATGCTATCGAAACGCCGCCTGACTATATATAACTGGGACGCGGCATATGAATAGACAAATAAATACCTAATTAATTAATGAATCATCAATTAAATAAATAAATAGAAATGAATAATTAAGTTCGGCGTCGAGCACACGGGCCGATGATGATGCTATCGAAACGCCGCCTGACTATATATAACTGGGACGCGGCATATGAATACACAAATAAATACCTAATTAATTAATTAATCATCAATTAAATAAATAAATAGAAATGAATAATTAAGTTCGGCGTCGAGCACACGGGCCGATGATGATGCTATCGAAACGCCGCCTGACTATATATAACTGGGACGCGGCATATGGATAGACAAATAAATACCTAATTAATTAATGAATCATCAATTAAATAAATAAATAGAAATGAATAATTAAGTTTGGCGTCGAGCACACGGGCCGCGCGATCCCTGGAAGTTCACACACATGCAGAGAAGGTTTATTTGGCAAATTAATTCGCCCCTATTATGGTCAGTACGGATGCAACATGCAAACAACACCTGTGGAAAACATATGTAAAGTTTACGGTACAGGGGTTAGCTTTCACTGTCGGCGCTTCTTCCGTCTCTGTCTGGGGTGTCGAACCCGAGACCATTCTTCTTAATCGTGCGCCACCTTTATATATCGTTATAATCTCAAAACGGATAGAGGATGACATGACTTACCCATCTGCCGCCGATTATATCCATTCCAGTGCATCGTAGTTTCACTTTATGTACCTCACTTTATACCTAAGGATTGCGGACACTTGCCTTGCACGCGCATACGATTCACAGGCCCCTAATTAACTATAGTTCGCGACCTAACCTTTGATCCTGCCATTACGCGCTTATAAGTTTCCGTAGCTGGGGCTTAGTATCCCAGCCTCGGCAACTATACGGTGTATATACCTTAATCAAACCGAAACTAGACATTATTTTCTTTTCCTTGAATTTATATTCCTCGAGATACCGGAATTAGACTCTAGCTCGAAAATTGTAAGTATTTATATATCTTAATAATACTGCAACATAGTCCTTATTTCCGTCTTACGTATCCGTACTTCCCGGGTCATCGAGACTAGACTCCAATTCTAATGATCATACTCTAATGATTATACGCACCGATATTTTTCATAAAACCCGTTACCCGTTATTTTCCGATGTTACATATTCTTATATTTATCCGAAATACCGGGATTAAGCTTTGAATCTAGGATTCCATCCATTTATAAGTTTTAACAAACCCATGAAGCAACCACTTGTCCACTTGTTGTTGTTAAAGAATTGATTGCTTCTATAATAAAACCCCACTAGTCTACATCTTTATAAGGTCAATACATATTACTTTTAGGGTCCGCCGATTTAGTTTTATTCTTAATATTATTATTATTATTATTATTATTATTATTATTATTATTATTATTATTATTAATTAATTACACGGCTTAATAGCCTTTTACAACAGGTTTATACATAATTAAAATACAACAAACGATTAAATGTAAAAGAAAAATAAAGGGTATAAATGTAAAAAAGTATATATACATAGTTTAAAAATAATGAGGTTAGACATGTATGTAAAAAGTATATATGCAAAAAGGTGTAAAGTAGCAGGTTTATACATAATTAAAATACAACAAACGATTAAATGTAAAAGAAAAATAAAAGGTATAAATGTAAAAAGGTATATATATACATAGTTTAAACATAATGAGGTTAGACATATATGTAAAAAAAAAAGTATATATGCGAAAGGTGTAAAGTAGTGATCTCAGAAATTTTTACTCACCGATAATATAGCAATATTAAATTTGAATAGCCAGCTATATATATAAAAAAATTTAAGACATTATATAAAAATTTAATATTTTGAAAAGAAATGATCATATAGTGTTTTTTTAAATTTTGAGAGAGATAGATTTAAAATGTCGACATATGTAGGTAGTTCATTGCCAAGTTTGTGCATTGATAACAAAATTATATTATTCTTAATATAATGTAATGAATATGGTTGCATGATTGACATCTTCGTCGACAGTCTGGAGAAAGTAAAGTTTACACTTAAAGAGGCAATACTGCTTCGTTACTGACTTCAGCTGTTAATATGTAATGGTGGGTAATATATATTTTTCGTACACATTGCCGCTTTGTACTTTATATTTTTAATTTCTGTACTCATGTTTTGGTGCTATTCCGGTACTTTTAATAATTTGCTACTTGTAATTTATATTGTTTAATGTATGTTCTTTTAATTTTATGATATATTTTTTCATGTAAAAGCCTATACGCATTGCTGCTCGTTACCTACTCTACATTTTTAATTTTTATACTCATGATTTGGTGCTATTCCTGAAACTTTTAATGTATGTGCTTTTTGAAATTTATTTTATACTCTTTATGTAAAAGCCTAATGGGCGTAAACAAATAAATAAAAAAAATAAAAAAATAATTTTATTATCATCTCGAATATTTGATATCCACTCTCCGGAAAATTTTAATATATTTTAAATCATTTTAATATAATTTATCATTTTAATATAGTTTAGGAATAACGGGATTCTGTAATTTCTACAAGTATAAACAACCCCAATCTTACCAAATCCATTTTATGTAGTGAAAGACGCGGGACTTATATTCTTCCTAAAATGTAAAATGAACCCGGTCTAGATGAAACATCCTTATTTAGTTTCAGGACAACGAGGTTTACGCGTTCCACGAGGAATATGATATAACCCGATCTAAACGAAGGTAATTTTATATAATTTTAGGACAACGGAACTTACAAATTTCATAAGGTATATCGTGAAGCCAATCTAGGCGGAGACACTACGTATATTTTAAACAGAGTAAGAGTTTAAATTTTACCATCAAGCCTAATACACCGCAAGAATGTCCTAGGCATAGTAAACAAAATAGCGGTCAAAGCTGTAGTGTTTCTATGTTCACACGTTTTAGCTCAAAACGAATACTATAATTTTCACATTTATAATACAAGACGCGAATTTCTAAGCGAATCATTTTAAAATAGTTCTGATTGAAATCTACATGTTTCATATTTATTAAATGAAGGCGCGAATTCTAAACGAAACACTATAAAAATAAGAAGACCCGACCCCAGGCGGTTTTTATATATTTTCAATATAACGAGGCCCTATAACATCTTTATAAGTATAATACAACCCCGGTCTATCGAAACAATGTACTAGAAGTTTTTATATGTTTGAATACATGATATACGTTTTTCTTTTATACGCGTTTTTATACGCGAGATTTACGTTTTCGTACAATACGAAGTACCCCAAATTATGCAACCGCGAAGTATACATCACTCCTAAAGTATAACCAGAACTAATTGAAACATTTTTCATAGTTTAAGTCCGCGAGGCAAATATCTTTCATAAAATATAAAATACCCGAATCAAATTAAACATATTTTTACCTTATAGGCTTTCCCCAACGCGCGTAATAATCCCGGCCACATGAAACGTTTTTATATGTTTTAATAGCGCGGGACCTATGTTTTCCTATATAATATAAGATAACCCGGGCCGAACGGAAGCAATTTTATATACTTTATAAAATAGTGCAACTTGTACTTCTGTAAAACCGTAAATAAACCCCGACCCCCACGAGATTATTTTATATAATTTTTTTAGAATAATGAAATTTCATACATCTGTAAAATTGTAAATAAGTCCCGACTCTCACGAGATTATTTTATATAATTTTTTAGAATAATGGAATTTACACATCTGTGAAATTGTAAATAAACCCCGATTCTTACGAGATTATTTTACATAATTTTCTAGAATAATGGAATTTTATACACCTGTAAAATTGTAATTAAGTCCCGATTCTCACGAGATTATTTTATATAATTCTCTAGAATAATGGAATTTGTACACCTGTGAAATTGTAAATAAACCCCGATTCTCACGGAATTACTCTATATAATTTTAAACGAAATGAAAATCTAGATTATTATGGGCTGAACCTGATACCCCGCGAGATCAGCTATACATTTTTCACTAGACGTATTTTTAATCCCAGAATTTATTCGCTATAATTTTAACGGACTCTTACTATTAAACATAAACAAGAGAAATTATTAAAATAAACTAAATATTCTTTCAATAACTAAAATAAACCCGTTCTAATCGAAACATTTCATATAACGAAATATTATATGCCTTACAAATGTAAAAATTAAAATGAGACCTCGCGTATTTAGCAAAGATAGGTATTTTATAAGACTTATTTAAAATCGAATCTGTTAGTAACAACTCCCTTATCTTTTAACAACTTCCCGCGTGTTTAGCACAAAATAGGTATCTTTATAACGCACAGCTAGTTTCCAGAGATCCGCCAATACTATACTTAGTAAAACGAGAATTTAACTAAATTTGAACTCTACCGTTTCCTGAAATTCTGCGAATATTATTCTGTGAACCTAGTAAGACGACAAAAATAATTAACTTTATAGAACATAGTGATTTCCGAAGTTCCGATATGCCAGATTAATTACCTTTATAAAATAAAATCAATCCCGTACTCTGAGTTAAAACTCTTTTAACAGGACCTCGCGTATTTAGCATAAGATAGGTATTTTTACAAGATTCATTAACAATTTCCCGCGTGTTTAGCATAAAATAGGTATCTTTATAACGCACAGCTAGTTTCCGGAGATCTGCAAATATCAGTTCTATATATGCCGGACTAATCAACTTAATAAAGCGCAGTAATTTCCGAAGTTCTAATATGCCAAATTAATTTCCCTTTATAAAATAAAATCAAACCCGTACCCCCCTTTTCTTTTAACGAGAGCAATGTCGAAGAGTATATTTACCCGTACACCACTTTCACTTGAAATTAAACTATAATTTTCACTATAACCACTGGGACACTCTAAGTCGACGGTTACTTTCACTCAAAAAACAACCGACGTGGATTTCGCGCTCTCGTAGACGTTCACCAACTGCCTGATTTCTGCTGTGTCTTGACATTTTGAACCCCCCCTAGCAGCCAAAGGTCCTAAGTCGTGTGTTTCCAGGATTTTCAATATCCTACTTTCCTTGAAACCTAAATCTTTGTTCCTAAGATTCAATTTGGCAAAAAAAACCATATCCCCACTCGGATATGTCAGTTGATCCCACCTCCTGTTGCCGTCTCTATCTCCGTCCCTGTGCCCGTTTTGGGACGGACTCAGTGGCTTCGGACGATTTGAATTCGCTTCACAAGCGCGATAATTAATTTTTAATATTTAATTTCTAAGTTCAGTCCATATTGTCGTTTGATCAACCATAACCACAATCTATCGGGTACTCCCCTAATCATAGTTGATGTTTCTTCATTATCTACCATTATCATGTCCCGTTCCCTCGTATTTTCACTCGTCTTTATCGGAAATTTAACGATCCTTGGCTGCTATATCATTGTATCAATTTCCATATATTCACCACGTGTACACTGCATACCTAGATATAACAATCATCCAAAGGTACTATACCTAATTTTAAATTAATTTTGGGTGATCTTTTCTCGTGGATCACCCAATGAATCCTGCCTTATGCCCGCGGCACCCCGCGCACAGGGACGTATTAGATCTCTCCGTTGCGGAATTTAAACATAATTTGTAACCATTTATTATTATTTTTATTGGCAGTAAGATTGATCCACAAAATAACTATGTTACATAGACAGTGAATATTCTCGAACAATATAATACCGGAAGAGTACTATTCGCTATAACACAATAAACTATTAATGTAAGTTAAAGTAAATTTTTAAATTTAGTGGAAAATTTTTTAAGATCGTTTTGCTTTTAATTTTTCCCAAAACAAAATAAATAAATAAATAAATAAACACACAAATACACACTCACACAACCCCACTATTGGACATGTTTTTCTTATTCTTTTATCGATCGTATGTATGTGTCTTCGCGTAATTGGCCCAAAACTCTGTACATCAATTATTGTTTTTTCTTCAAAGATTGATTAATTATATGGCTGTAAGAAAACCAATAAATGAAAATAAATAAAATAAATAAGTAAATAAACCTCCAGTGCCGCAGGCAAGGCGTCGGATTAATTCAGTGCTTATTTATTGCCAAGGTACTGGACGCCTCCGCTGATAACTATATACCACTCACCATGTTCTTAGAGGTGTGTTGAAAGATTGCTAGTATCTGTCGAATCGGTCTCAAGTAGTTGTCTGTATTTGTACGTTTATCATTATTACATGCTCTTGCTATACCCGTTCCACTTCACATTATTGTTCCTCCCGTCTTCGAATTTCTATCACACTATGTTCTCCTATGTTTTTGGCACTTATATGCTTGCTTTTTACTTGCATTTACTCCTATCCATCTATAAGATCCCCATATGCTTTATCCTTTTATTTCATGTGTATATGGGCCGCAAATTCGTATTATTTTATTTACAATATTCTTATCTAGATACACTTGTTCCAATTATGTTTTGTGGGTTATTACTACCAAACCCGGCGAAATCTGAGCTAGAATAGCCAATCGTATACTCGTTATCCGTTCTGATGAGACTACGCTAATGTCGGACAGGTTTGTAGTGATTACATAGTTAATATATTGTATCTATATTTGAGTATATTCTTTTCTTGTCGTGCCATTAATATGCTTACACGTTATCGTTATCTCTTCCCTAACTATATATACCGTCATGGCGCAATTTCCTATCTGTTGTAAAAGCCTGAAGAGCGTTAGTCTACAGATAAATATAATAGAATTATAGTTAATTTTTCTATCCGCCCACGTTATCCGACTCCC
>JADDOH010002948.1:0-11684 GCA_016648135.1 Agrypnia vestita
TCTCGGACATATTATGAGAGGACCAAAATGTAGCCTAAAACAACTAATCATCCAGGGGAAAGAAGTGTAGGAAGAAGCCGCATCTCATGGCTGCGTAACTTGAGGGACTGGCATAAGTGCAACTCGACTGATTCCTTCCGTGCGGCGGTAAATAAAGTCGTAATCACTTCCGATAGAAGATGGCACCATAAGAAGAAGTCGAGTGAGGGAAATATAGGATGTACCCAAAATAGGAAGCGGAAATTCATTCTATGTTTTTAAGTTTGCATATGAGATGGTGCTACATCACTTTTCAACACTCAAGAGTTGTGCAATAAAGGAATATAAATCATTATAATTAAAATAGGTACATTAGTATTTTGTTACACATACACGGATTGTAATGTCGGATCTCCGCGATGTGTGTGTTCTTAAAAAAAATATTGTTTATTTGATTTCGAAGCGATATTTATATCATCACACAAACCAGTCATTGCAATCTGGAGTGTAGTCTAAAATATAAATTTCTGAAATATCATACATTATTTTAAAATGTGGTTGAAATCAGTTTGCTTTACACAAAAAATATACTAATTTCTTCATTCAAAGAGTTCAAATATTAGATCAAAGCCAATATTTTCGTCACAATAATAGAAATATTGACTTCTGACAGATGTCTTGACATTTCTCTATTTTTGAAGGTTTGGGGTAAAAAAACACCATCTTAAGAATACGGCTGATTCTCATTTATTTAGAAAAAGACAGGATACGCGCGGATTGTTGCACAAACGAAGCGTGGGCATGACGAAGGTGCAATGTCTAGACTTGTAATATGGAAACACAGCGGCGTATTTAAAACAGCGGGGGTCAGGATTTTGCAGTCTCTGGTACCCACAAACGAGTGCAGTACGAGTATGTTACTGTATCCAGTGATGCGTATGGTGGACGAACGATGTCTTGCGGAATCTATGGTATCGATATCTCTCTAAACACCAAAATGATACTAGTGAACAATACTGTTTTTAATCCCTTTCTTTTAACTCGTGGCGTCTGCTTGCTTGCCGGCTTGCCGGGTGAAAATTTTTTGGATCAATTTTTAACCCTTTTCCCGTGATCCAATCGAGTTGAAACTTGGCGAGTAGACTCGTGGCGACGATCAAGAAGATCTATCAAATTTTCGTTAAAAAAAAATAATAATTATAGTATAATCTCGGATTTTTAGAAATTTTATTGTTTTTTTTAAATTGGAATCATTAGAAAAGTTTGATTACTAGCATAGCGGCCCGACAACGTCGCGGAATATTTTCTAAATTTGAATTACTCCGTCGGTATTCATAATAGGTACTTCACTACGAATGTCGAAAATCTAAATTGACTGACAAATGTTTTTAGAATTTAATCTTCAATGCATGAAGTGTCTTATCAAAGCTCAAAACATTTGACATTTTAGAAATATATTAAATTACTGTAAGTTTAGTGTTATGTTATTTGTTTTAATTCGTCTTTAATTGTTGTTATATTTTACAAAGAAAGGGAGTATAATAAAAACTTGGTTTTTATGGGTTACTTTTTTAATCCCTTTCTTTTAACTCGTAGAGTCTGCTTGTCTGCCGAAAAAACTTTGGATCGATTTTTAACCCTTTTCCCATGATCTGATCGAGCTGAAACTTTGCAGGCAGACTCGTGGCGACGATAAAACTGATCAAATAAATTTTCGTTTAAATTTTTTAATTATAGATATAATTTTGGATTTTTCGAAATTTTAACGGTTTTTCCAAATTGGAATCCATACAAATGAGAAAGGAGCCCGAAGCGTGGAGAAGGAAAGAAACCTGTTTCAACTAATCTGACTCGAGCCATGGGTCCGATCAGACGGTTTCGACGACGCCGAGCCCCCCTATCAATTATTACGATTTCAATATTCTATAAGATTTAAGGATAATAAATTTCCACGTGAACTTAAAGTAAGAGGAATATGTTGATAGAATACCAAATTGGAAACAATACAAATGAGAAAGGGAGTATAATAAAAACTTGTTTTTTGTGGGTTAGTTTTTTTAAATAATTTTATTCCAAACCGAATGTCTCAAGTAAAAATGACATATGTAATAAAGCGCGGCTTATTTACTGAGACGTAATACTTTTTAAGAGTATTTAATTTGACCTTTTCATAATTGTTTCAAAGCTTACATGCTCCTAGCATTTTTTTTAAACGAGACGAACGTATTGGCACTAGACGTGGTGTGAAATTGTGGACAAGCACAGGCCACCATAATAAATTGACATGAACTAACGGAAATTTCCTGGTCCACGCCGTGTTTTTACCGCTGGTTTGGCTTGTTTAAAAAAAATTGTAAAAAATAGCTTGTAAATTTTAAAACAACGATGAAAAAGCCATATTAAATATTCTAAAAAATATGTTTTCTTAAATTTTTTACGAAACTAAGTTTGATCTTCTTTACAAAATATAAATATGAAAATATAAAAAATATATAACGAATTTAAAAAAAATTAAATAACAATGTCTATTGTAAAAAATACGTTTTGTTTAATAAGAGATTCAATTACGCGAGAATTAATATTTTAACTGCATTGTAAATGTGTCTTAAATATGTGCGAGGGGGGACATACTTTCGCAGTGCCCCGGTTCCTTCATCTAAAGAAGGGGTTTAGTTCAACTCTGTACAATTTGATACTCCGTTATTATTTTGGTAGACTGTAGTTTTATACTATTTTAGTGACTAAGAACTGATGAATCTTTTAAATTCTATACCTTGTATTTTGCGAAAAGTTTAGCTCAAATACTCAATTTCGGTAACTTGTTTATTTCAATATCCGATTGTGTCGTCACTGTCATCACCCGATTTGTCACGGTGCCACTCGTACGGTTGCGGACGTGTTGGGGCAATCGCGTGTCCTCCCGCCGCTCCAGGAACCGGTTCCCGCGGTACCCCGGCGCGTGCAGGAACGGGTTTCACGCTTCGGGAGTGGCCCCGGACGAAAATAGTGCACCGCGTAGTACGTCATACGGCCTGTCTGGAGCGAAATTACCATTTGAACATAAAGTAATTGGATTCAAGACTATCTGCTTTGAAAATAAATCAATATATATATAAAATATATATATGTATACATATCCGCTAAGTTTTCTACGCAACCAGACACTACCACCCCCTGGTGGTTATGGTGGTAGATAGCCCTTGGTGTCACATCAAAAATGTGCCAGTTTGGTGGGGGGTGGCTAAGCGTGGGTGGGAGTGGGTGACGAAAATGTGCTTCCTAGCACATTGTTTTGTTATGGTAAGGCCGCAAATGCTTCAGATTGTTTCATAATAGACGCGCTGTGTCGTCGAGTCTGGAAGGTTCCGGAAAAACCTGCTCTAGAAAGTTCTGAAAGGAGAAGGTTCTAGAAAATTCCCGAAAGTTCTATAGGGTTCTAAACTGAGTGGTGGAATGTGTCGGTGAGTCTAGAAGGTTCCTGTATATGCCTTATGAGTGCATTATCAATCTTTCGAGATTGATAATGCCCTCATAAGGCGAAACGTGTCTCCGAAATTTAAAAAGGTAGAACTAAAAAACAATTGTTTTGATTTCCATATGTGCGATTATGAAGTTCTAAAAGCTCAGGTACCTCTGAAGCAATAAATGTGGTTATCATGATTTTGATTATCACAAACACAGAACTTACTTTTTATAACGTTGTTCATTTATATTAGGTCCTTACATATGAAATGGGCGTTTAGTATGGGAGGAACATAAAGCTGATTTTTTTTAATTATAATATATTTATTTAATCAAAGTATGTACCATTGCTATCTATGCACTTTTGCCATCTCATAGGTAGTTCATCGATCCCTTTACTAAAAAAACCATTCGGACGGGAATCAATAAAATCTTTGAAGGCGGTTTGGACTGCCCCATCGGAGTTGAATTTTTTCCTTTGCAAGAAGTTATCCAAATTTCGAAAAAAATGGTAATCTGTTGGGGCAAGGTCCGGAGAGTACGGTGGATGTCTTAGACATTCCAATTGAAGCTCCTCTAATTTGGTAGCCGTCTGTTGTGCAGTGTGTGGTCTAGCGTTATCATGAAGCAGCAGTGGCCTAGAGCGATTAACCAGCCTCGGTTGTTTAGCAGCTAGCTTTTCCATCATGGTTTGCAATTGCTGACAATAGACATCTGCCGTAATCGTCTGGCCATATTTAAGAAAACTGTAGTGAACGACACCAGCACTAGTCCACCAAACGCTCACAAGTAACTTTTTTGGAGTCAATTTTCGCTTGGGGCATGGTTTGGCTGGTTCGGCAGGGTTCAGCCATTGCGATGAGCGCTTCCGATTATCGTACAGGATCCACTTTTCATCACAGGTAATGATTCGATTTAAAATCCCTTCATTATTGTGCCGGTTGAGTAATGCAACGCAGCAGTCAACGCGCGTTTGTTGATTTGCTTCACTCAATTCGTGAGGTACCCACCTTTCAAGCTTTTTCACCTTACCAATTTGCTTCAAGTGGATTAAAACAGTTTTATCACTAACACCGCAGCCTGCAGCTAACTCGGATGTGGTTTGCGATGGATCCGCTTCCACAATAGCCTTCAATTCTTCATTATCAACTTTGGTCTCCGGCCGTCCACGGGGCTTGTTCTGCAGGTCGAAATTTCCAGAACGAAAACGTTGGAACCAAAAACGCACTGTGTTTTCTTTTGCGGCACCGTCGCCATACACATCATTAATCCTTCGAGCCGTTTCTGCAGCCTGGTGCTACGGTGGAACTCGTACTCGTAAATAACGCGATATTTCAAGTTTTTCATTTTGTAAACTGAGTAACGCAAAGAAAAAAACAATTGAGGAAAAAACAAATGAATTATAATTTTCAAAACACAAATACATGAGTAAATAGCTGTATAACTTTGGATTTGGAATTCCTAACCAAAGAGAAGATATTTGAGATCAAATTTGCCAGTACGGCAAAACGTCAATTTCATATGTAAGGACCTAATATAAAACAAAAGAGAAAAAAGAAAATCATATAAAAGAGACGAGAAAACAAGTATCAGTATTAAAAGAGAAGAAAAAAAGAAAACAAGTTTAGGTATTAAGTATTAACATGAAGAAAAGTCATAGAAATACATCGTATAATAGCGGCTTTAGTGAGCCGATTATGAGGGGCCAGTATCATTCTCCAGAATGCTTCAATGCTGGATGCTGGAGTAAGGCGGGCTTCCAGGATAAGGATATTTCCGGAGCTGCATATCCTTTCACTCATTCCTGCCACCCTGGATCTTATGAGGGCTGCAAAGTTAAATTACATTTTTTAGATGCTTCTGTAGGTATTTAGATCAATAATGTCTTATTGTAGTTATGCTATGTTTTGGCTCAATTAAATATTTTTACATCTCACTATCGCATTAAAAAAAGAACAAGAGCTAAACCCACCATTACCGCGATTACATCTCCAAAGTACACACGTACCTTTACGTCGCAGGACGGGGCCCACAATACCTAAGGGTGGGTAGACACCGGCCATTCTTTGAAAGCTATGAATAATTAGGGTAGGAAAAGAGGTTGCAGGCGGCAGACGATGAATATTCCCTTTTCTTTTATAATTGAAATTTTAATTTTCTCTTCCTGTTTTTAATTCGAAAAAAATTACAAGTCATGGCCGTAATATAATTGAAATTTTATGAATTCTTTTTCTTGAGTTTCTGCAATAATTTAAAAAATAATAATTCAGTTCATTGCTATAATTTGGCACGATGCAAATATAATTTAATTTTGAAAAATAGAGGTAATTTTGAAAGAGGTGGTTTGGACATGTGCTAAGAATGCCAGAGGAACAAGTACCAATAAGAATCCTCTTGGCAATCCCGGAAGGAAGACGACCAGTGTGCCGCTCTAGATTAAGCTGGGAGAAACAACAAAAAAGGTGTATGATTACAGGAGTATACTGGTTGACTCATGCGGAAGCAATGCAAGACAGGGGAATGTGGAGGCACCTTGTCGAGTCCTTGGGCCTCTGACCCTACTAGGACAAGGGGTTGAAAATGATGATGGTGATAATGAAGAGCAAGATTGTCCCTGGCTCTTCGTTCTTGTAAATATCCTATTATCACTTATCTAGGCTAAGTTTTATTGTGTACTGTCTCTCGAAAAAAATATCTTTAAATGATTATTTAATTAAAACTATCAAATATTTATTCATTACTTTACTTATTTGATGTTTACAATTTTTCTTTATTACCCAGATAAAGGAAAAATGTTTTCGTTATGTATTGCTTTTTAATATAAAACTAGCCGTAAACCCGTGAAAAATCACGGGCATAATAATAATTAATAACGACCCTTGCGTATAACATGAGCCGCGCGCTAATTGACGTCATTATCATCAGACAGACGTTCGAATAGTTGATCATGCATAAACACAATGTTAATCTTTATATATTTTTAAATAAACTTCTATATCTTTTTTTACACACAAAAATCATATCTATATGTATTTGTCTAAGTCAAAATTTAAATATTTATTCTGCGCAAAACATAGTTATCACACATACCCCTCCCTTTGGGCATCTCAACCCCTACTATGTATATAAATGTATTTTATATTAAATGTCATCCACTCCAAATCATGCACAGTTATTCTTTAGGACACTGCATAAAAACTCTCACCTTCTTCGAACAAAGGACCCTCTCTTCCCGATTTAAATCTTTGTTACATTATTTTGAAAGCCATCTGTCTCAAATTTTGCAAAATTATTTTTAAGGACCCTGCGCAAAACACACGACACCTTCCCCCCTATAATATAAATGTGTATTATATTCGATTCAAATCTTATTCAGTTGCACTGTAGGATTTTGGGGAAAATATTATCACCTCACCCCACTCCTTATTTTGAAATATAACTAAATTTGAATCCGGGAAATGTCGTGTAGGAATCAGAAATTTTTAAAAAGCTGGTTTTCAAATAAACCACCCCTAGTAGACTTGAGGGAGCGCCATAAACAATCATAGATCAATATTAATCACCAAAAATTTGCATTATTCCATGGGGCAATTACTCCCTTATCTTAGCAATTACAGGTTAGTGTGCATCGTCGCTCCCACCTCTCTTCTTTCTTCTGCCTTCCTGGTACTTATCGCGACTCGCCAGACTTGCCTAACAGAAAAACCTTCAGAGCTGGATTCATCTTAATACGAAAACACCACGACGTTGCTTGCTCTATGGCACTAATTTTACCGTTGCCACGTTAATTACTGTTCTCTTAATTAAATGCCAATATAATGTTAGTTTACATAAAAATAGTGTTATTTTTAATGAAAACAAATTAAATGAGTTAAATAGACTCATAAACAGAAAAAACTATGTATTGAAAAATTATATATTATATATAATTTTAAAAATTCGACATGAATCTAAATGGTTACCGTGTTGTAAAGCTCTGTAGGTATATTTTTGTTAGATATTCTTTTTTTATTTTTTTTATTATTTATTGAGTTTTTTACATAAAATGCTACAATAAAATATTTTTAAAAAAAGAAACATATTTTTTTTACTTCTCTATTATAGACAGACTCTTATTATATGCATAGAGAAGGACTTTATATGTATAAATTCATGACAATAAGACAGCTGTATTATATAAATATTCAAGTACAAAGTATAATTGGTAATGTATAAATAATTAATATTAATAATAAAAAATAAAATTTGAGATAGCCTGGTGATGACCTTTATTACCTTAAACTCGTGATTACCTTAAACCTTAATGCAAGTGAGCATCAATCAATCATTCGATTGAACGTGGTCCATTATTTTTGGCCTTTTGATTGACTAGAAGCATTTAATCTTGAATGTGTTATTTTACTTATATCTTCAATTCATCCATGATAAATTCAGTATAAATAGACTGTCAATATTAATCCTTATTTGCTTATAGATCCCTTGTGCCTATCTTATATGCTTTGCCGTACATCACGCGGCACATATACGAATACCAGAAGAATTCGTATGTTGGGTTGGAATGCTTCTCACAACCAAATTGGTGATCCTGAATCTATCAATTCGATCGCTTTATCAGCCTTCAAAATTTTTGTGGTGTATTCCCAATCCCATGATACGAACATCAAATAAAAAACCAGTGGCGATTATCTTCAGTATATTTAGATACTTTGTGTTGACCGACCTTATACTAGTCCCAGTTCTAACTACCCGCTGGCTAATGGAAGTGACAAAGCGAGAGCTTGTGCTCTCCTCTTTTATAGCCGCGCCACTTTGTACTCTCGGTAAGGTGGCCGGCTTGAATACACCACAGTCTTACATATATTTCAAAGGATAAATACATCATCATGCTGCAGCCTGGTTGCTAACCTTCGAGAGGTGACGGCACATAAAGCAAAAGAAGAAGAAGAAAAATTCACTCACGAGATGTAAAAAAATTGGAACAATGAATAGAATTAACGTTCCAGAAACAAATTGTTAATGTTTTTTTGTCTATTTATTTATTTCATAAAAAATCCTTGTTTACAAATAAAGGTACTTAATACTAATTTAATAATAAAAAAAAGATAAATTACACTTTTTTTTTTTGTTAAATTTGTCTTGGATTATGGCACTCTACTAGGCTACGCCTGTCCCAGAGTGGCATTATAGAACACAATTATAATATTTTTTTAAATTCGTCAATAATATGTTCTGATATATTTCCCAAGAAGCCGCGGTACGGAAGAAAATCCATCAGCGAAGTTTCCCAATGAACCAGGCTTAAGAAGAGTCCCGCAATTAAGCCGAGTTTTAGCTTTTCCCTTCAATAGGGGAGGTGAATTATTAATATGCTAATTGCCTGCTTTGCGGCGGAGGGGGTTGTCTTGCAACAAACAGCCGATTACAGCTTTATTACCTCCTTCCACTTTTCATCCCCTGGCACCAAGAATAGGAAATCAAATATTAAGACGACTTTAATGCCGTAAAATTACACAATTTTGTATAAAATGTTAAAGAACATACTTAACATTTTATATTAGTTACCTACATGGTTACAGATCTAGTCCGCAATACGTTACAAGCAGATTCGTGTATTAATAATCACTCGAAAATGTTCAAGCATCAATGTCCTGATATCAATAGTTATGGAGATAAGCGACTTCAAAGTATGCATTTTTTTAACATTTCTGATTTATTTTCTGCATTGGACTATTATTAAAGTAACTTATATCGAATATTAAAAATACAATCGATTTAATTCACACAAAAAAATTACATAGTAATCCTTGCAAAAAAAATCTGGTTCAAGATATATAACACATATTTGTTGTTTGAAGAATATGTTTCTTCTGAGTGAAGGTTTGAACTTTGTGGTGACATTATTATTAAAATAAAACACAAATAAATTTGTTTTCACCACTTTATTAGATATAAAATCTCCATGTTTCGAGAACAATGTTCTCTTCTTCAGTATTGTTTGTGTACTAAAATTGAAAAAGATATGATTTAGTAAGAAGAGAACATTATTCTCGAAACATGTAGATTTTATATCTAATAAAGTGGTGAAAACAAAATGAATAGTGTTTTATTTCAATGTATAATATTTGACCCCGCGAAAATGGACATGATGCGGTCATTTTTTTAAAAAAATTATAGAAATACATGTGTATTTTAATAAGCGCCATTAAAAAATCTTCCAATTCCTACCTTAATTTCGAGCTCCAAGGGTCATACAACCCCTTAATACATCTCATAGTGTCCAAATATTAAATTAAAAAATATATAGAAATATTGACAGACTTGATATTTCTCTTAAAAATATACGCGTACGTAAATAAGTACATCCCGAATATTCCGTGTTGAGATATAATTACAATCCTGTTACTGTGAGAATAGAATTAAATTATTTCTAAAACATTGTCCACGTTGTCACAGATCGGGCATCTAAAACTCACTATTTAAATTATGTACCTACAAATTCTGAAATGATTGAAAGATTTCAGAACACTGTTCGCTTCCTTTTGGAGTCTGAACAGATGTGCGTCTGAGATTATTCACACGCGTTTTGCGGTTTTCAAATTTGTATCTTTTTTGCACCCTTAAGTCTCACTCAAGATCCCCTTCGTGCGTGGGATCGTCGGATTGACTTCCGCGTTCGATGAAAAAAATCCCTTGATTTGTGGGGGTAGTCTTCTGAGTCTCGGGGGTTGAAAAATGACAATTCACCCCGGGGTAAAGATAAATATTTACATCTGCAGATTTTATGGAGATTCTACACAGCCTCAATGTTTTGTATAACAGCATATGTATATAAATGAATTATTATAATGCATGTTTATTTTGACGCACAATGTATGAAATATCTTATTTCTAAATATGTGTTCTAGAACTTGCATGAGAAGTTGTATGAATTTAGCCGAAGCAAAAGTGGTGTGCCAAGACAGAAAAATATGGCATTCTATCATCTCTACCTACCCCTGCAGGGAAACGGCGTGATTGTTAGTGTAACGGATCTGCGGAACGTATGTCGCTACGCGCGAAATGGACAGAGCATGAGAGAGAGGGTAAATGGATATAAGGGCGAGCAGCGCGAGTGAAAGGGCTTTTTTGCATTATATCGAGATCGATCGTTATTTTTCATTGTTATCACCGTATCTCTATAAAACGTATTGTTTCCGCCAATAAATTACGAGTCTAAAACAAGATCTTTTATTGGAAGAAACCAAGCACAAAGAAGAACAAGACAAAATATCACAGTTAGTTAGTTGTTCTAGTAAGACGATGAGAAGATGAGGTGATTGTAGTAAAGATGAAATGTAGGAGTTATATGCAATATTCCATTACTTACTCTTTGGACAGTTATTAAAATCATTGTCTTTAGAAAATTTAGTAGGCTTATGTATGCTCAATATAATAATTAAGTTTAATAATACAATTATCACGGTCTTCAATATTCTGTCATCCCCTTCCTTTCCCTGTAAGATGGCTTTCCTGTAAATAAATAATTATTATATCTATAATTATTATTTCGCAAGAACCCTTGGTAGAATAAGTGGTCCAGATTTTGAGTTCCATTCGGTTCCCACGGGCACTTTAAGAAATTAAATATTACGGAAGTGACGTCGATAACGGGATGCAAGTGTATAGATGCCGTAAGGGGATGAAAGGTCGGTCGCATGGCCACATTTGTTCGGTATGTGTTCGGGAAACAAAAAAAATATGCCCACAACCTTTCATAACCTACCCACCTGTTCAACCAGTAACACAACATAAATGAAAGCAGTATTAAAAAAACTAAACATGATTATATGCAAATATAAAAATATTACTCCATCTATCTAAATCATAATAATTCTATCAATCCCAAATAACAGATTATTTACACAGAATTAAATACATTTTACTTTTTTGCAGTTCAGTTTTTTTACTCAATTATTCGTTCCAAGCAAGAAATGAATAATTTAATAATACACGCAGATTAGATAGAATCAGCACAAAGCTAGGAACAATATTTCACTACTCTTTTTCTTAATTTTTATATTTCCTTTTCCACATTTACTTGGGGCTGACTCTTATATGAAGACCAGGACGGTTTTCTGACTTTGCGGACATCTTTCAAGTTTTTTGTGCTGTTTGACCACCAAAAAACATAAAGATGCCCGCTGTCTTCCAACACTATTTGCTACTCTCGCAGATTTGACGATATGATCGTCTGCACTCCTCTT
>JADDOH010002949.1:0-91663 GCA_016648135.1 Agrypnia vestita
ATATGAAAGCCGGCTAGTATGGGAATAACGTGTCTATATTATAATACGTCAATGGTTTTCACAGTCTTACCTGGCGGCCGAAATATGTATAATAAAAGTACATCATTTTTGACGGGATATACCTAGCTAGTTATGTATTAAAACCTTTGATAGCTAGAATCCGTACACTTGCAATTGATATGCACATCTATATAAAGGGTTTAGTAAATTATGTTATACATATGTGTTAAACAATACAGAATACAAAAGGTCTTAATAAAATTAATGCTCAAAATGTAAATTCAGAATGAATAAGAAAGCTCTTTAAATTTTCTAGGAATACCACAGTACAAAATCATTTGAAATATTTCTTACACAAAAAAAATAAATTATATGAATGAGTTAAAACTGTTACCAGGCTTACCGTGGTGATACATGAGTAAAAAATTATATGTAGGTACATTTATGATCCGATTTCATAATATTGATAATGTCGATCAAGTTTGTAAATTTTCTTATATCAAACACAAACACATGTTTTAAATCGATCTAGTGTTTTGGATATACAATCTTCTAATAAACACTGTTATAACCTTACTTGAGTTTATTAACACTATTCGAGTTTCGAGAAAATCAGAATAGGATCAAAATACAGGCCTGGTAAAACTACACTACCAATCAGAAAGCTCTTAAAAGTAAACAAACGTTAAGTTATTCACAATTTGTCATTAACATTTGTTTATATGTTAGAGCTTTCTGATTGATTTAATTCATAAATTTCAAATCTATCAACAATGATGGCATTAAAATGTAATATATTGTAATGTGTTGCATTGTAATGCCAAGATAAAGAAGTAGCAATATTTCTATATTCAGAATACGACCGAATACGTGTTTCATATTGAAAGTCATCAAAAATTTGTGCAGTTACAGTATAGGATCCCTGAGGAAAACGTAGTCGCCCCACTCCACACCCCTGAATATCATATTCTCCCTTAGTCTCACCCAAATATTGCATACATCGTTATTTCAATTTTAAAAAATAAGACGTCATTCTGAAAAATTGACTCCCTGCACTTTTCAACGGGATGTGCGATATTTTAAGATATATTTTGGAAGCGTTTGTCATGGCTGAATTTAACTTCGGTGAGATGGAGATCTACCAATCTTCCCCTTTGAAACGCTTAACGACATATGTTGTCTTTTATGGACTCGTACGCATAGAATTAATTTTATTCCTACCACACTACGCTACTTCTTAACTGTCTTCCAGTGAAGAAACCGCATATCGTACCGCCTCTATTTTTTATGTTCGCTTTTTGGACCACCTCTCAAGAAATATTACATTGTAACCCGCATAGACACTTGTTATTAATACTGTAATAAACCGCAGCCGTGTATTGTTTCCTCTCGATATTATCATTAATTAATCGGCGATCCAGGATCATTGAAGAAAAGGGCATTCCCATCCCTCACACCAGCATCCAGCATCTCAAGGTAGGATTTTTCATCTTAATTTGGGGTCTAGATTCATGCTGTGATTCATCGATTCTGTTTTCATCTCGTATGTGCCAACCAACGTCTCGCCTTGACTTTGAAGTCCCGCAAAGAACGCTTTCTCTCATTTCAGCAATCTCTCAATGATAAATGGACCTTTATAATTCTACAACCGCATATTTATTATAAACCGCACCACCATCGTGATTATTAAAATAATCATGTTGCTCTACAAAGTAACTGTCATATCAATCAATAATTTTTGTTTAATCGATTGGTTTAATAAATAAACAAATGTGGTTTAAAACAATATAAATTTTACAATTATTTTACGAATTCATAGTTGCAATCCAAAAAAAGCAGTATAATATGTTTTAAACAATTGACTAACAACTCAATGAGCATTTATAATGTACCGTTCCACGGCGACACATGTCCGCCCCGTTTCTCGTTTAATAGGCGACTACCGTCCTGCCGTGAGAGGCGACAGATTTGCAACACAGTGTAAATCACTGACGTTTGTAACTTAATTAGATACCTTGAGTGAAATTCCCAGAACGCTGTATATTAAATTGAATACCGTAATTCAAATTCTCCTCAATTATAAAAATTACAAAACACTAGACGCACTAATTGGAAGTATATTATTTAGTATAGAATAAATTCTTTTTTATTGTTAACTAGCTCTTTGTACCCGACGTTGCTCGGCTTAAGGATTTATTTAAAAGTAAATTTATGGGGGAACACAAAGATTCCATTGTTTTGCAAAGACTCTAATAAAAACAATGTTTCGATTTGATCTAGGCTGGGATGGATAGGATGTACAGGAGGGAATTGTGGCCCATGTATTCCGCCGGGACCTAAAGAATAAGAATTCAAAATTTGGTTCACATCGGCAAACGTTGTTGTTCAGAAAATATATCAGGTGTTGAAGTGGGGTAAAAGGGGTGAATGTTATGTATGCCTATGTTACCCGCCGATTCCTTAAGAATATGTGTGCAAATTTTGAGTCCGATCGGTCGAACGGTACAGATTTGCATTGAAAATATATCATGGGGAGGAAAATGGGTAAAAGCGGAGGGGTTCTCCGCTTTTCTATGTCACTTATATTATCTGCGGGGCCTCAAGGCGTAAGTATGCAAAATTTTAGTCGAATCGGATAAACGGTGTAGATTTGTATGGAGAATAGATGGACAGAAATTGAGTTTTATAGGTATAGATTTATCAATATTGATAGGATGGGTACCGGCGCCTTTTTTTAAAAATAAATTGTGCAAATTTGAATGGAACGTTGTCTCAAAATTTCAAATCAATAGTTGAAGAACTTTAGGAGATTTAAGATTTTGGACAGTGAGACATTAACATTTTTATTTACATAAATAAATAGTAGGTATATAAAAACAAAGTAGGTATGAAAAACACCTCGTATTTGAATGCAACGTTGTGCCAAAATTTCAAAGCAATCGGTGAAGAACTTTCAGAGATTGGCGATTTTGTACAAACGAACATTTACATTTTTATTTATAAAGATATATAGATAGTATAGTAAGGCGTATTTTTTAAGGTACGTGTAAATTTATTGGATTGTTTATAATGAAAAAATTTACCTACCGTGCATGTAGGTTGGTTCCAAGGTGATAAAAATTGTAAATATTTGTTCATCGCCTGGATCTTTTTAAAGCATGTATATCAATGTTAAAATAATTCACAAAATAATGGAACAGTTCATTGAATTGAATATTTTTAAACGAATTGCGTTTAATAATGGTTTTGATACACATTTAATACAGTATAAGAAGAAGTTTTTTAAATCTCGTTAATCCTCCAATATTGTAATTGAAAAGCATTGGAGAAAAATTGTATTTATAAATAATCAATCAATAGTTAAAAAATACCAAATGTTTATAAATTGATTTGTAATGATTGTGATCTTTTTTATATACGAAAAACTTTTATATAAAAAAAAATTGATTTTAGAGTTAAGAAACACTTGAAAAACGGTGTTTAAGTAGCAATAATTATTCCGAATTTTCGAATCATCTTTTGGCTATGCATGATTCTTTTAAAATTAATAAGGATTTAAAAATTTTACAAACAAATCGTACAGAATTATATTTCGATAAATTATAAATTTTTGAAATAAGAAAAAGTGCTAATGGTAAATTTAAGCAGGTCCTTTTTACAAAAAGTTATCTTTCAAATTTGTTTACATTTTAGTATAGTACTTAATTATTATTAATTACTCATATATTATTTTTTTAATATTTTGATTGTCTTTACTTCGATTTTTTATTTTTAATCTGTTAATATATATTGTATACTGACGAAGGGCCCATTAGTCCTGAAACTTCTTGATATTTTCATTATAATATATGTGGTAAAAACCAAAGTTACTTCTTATTAATTTTACTGACTGTTACCCATCAAAAATGACGGTATTTTTACACATCGGTTCCTAAGGAATAAGTATTTATTTTATATAAAAAAAAATCACAAAAAAAAATTTGGGATTAAACATTTTACTATAAAAAAGTTTTGGGGACATACAGACAGACAACGAAATTATTGTAATTGTGATGAATACACCTATATATGATATTGTATAAATAAAAATATATACACAATTATATAAATAAATAATAAAAATTGTTATCTTGCTTTTAAATTATTTGATAATCTCCTCCCAACAATTAGAAAAATGTATATATATATAAATGTATATACAGATAGACACCTGCTAGAGACAAACAATGATTATGAGACTTTTTGAGACTATCAGTTCACACCAAATCTGCACATTCCGCCCCAATATTTTCTATAAATTTTATAAATTCTATAAATCTAAAAATTTTCTATAAATAAAAAAGTAACCCATAAAAAACAAGTTTTTATTATACTCCCTTTCTTTGTAAAATATAACAACAATTAAAGACGAATTAAAACATATAACATAACACTTAACTTACAGTAATTTAATATATTTCTAAAATTTCAGATGTTTTTAGCTTTGATACGACACTTTATGCTTTGAAGATTAAATTCTAAAAACATTTGTCAGTCAGTTTAGATTTTCGACATTCGTAGCGAAGTACCTATTATGAATACCGACGGAGTAATCCAAATTTATAAAATATTCCGCGACGTTATCGGGCCACTATGCTAGTAATCAAACTTTTCTAATGATTCCAATTTGAAAAAACCAATAAAATTTCTAAAAATCCGAAATTATACTATAATTATTAATTTTTTTAACGAAAATTGGATAGATCTTTTTGATCGTCGCCACGAGTCTGCTTGCAAAGTTTCAACTCGATTGTATCACGGTAAAAGGGTTAAAAATTAATCCAAAGTTTTTTCACCCGGCAAGCCGGCAAGCAAGCAGACGCCACGAGTTAAAAGAAAGGAAGTAAAAATAGAACTTCAGCGCTGCAACATTCCTACTACTTCTTACTAAATATATTTTTCTTTCTACAAAATCAATGTTTTATATTCAATTTTATTTGTATTACTTAGATCAATGTATTTTTATATTTATTTTGCGTGATGGCGAATGTTCTGCGGTCGAGTTTTGTGTGCATATCCCCCCAGTGAATCCGAATAGGTTCTCATTTATTGTATAATTGACTTTTGTAATTGAGTTTGGTCTCTTTTGACAGCTTATTCTATATTATTGTTTACTTGACTGCGTATTCTATATATTGTATTATTAATTAAGATTTTGATATATTGCCTTTCTCATTGTTATTTAATTAGATTACATTAACTATATGATTGTAAGTGGTTATCCCTCACCACACAAAAGAATCATAATTCTTTTTGGTGACGTATATACGTACAAAAAAAAAAAATTGTAAACATTTCTAGCATTGTAATAAAATATTATATATATATATATATATATATATATATTATCTATTAAATAAATAAACAATATAAAAAATATTTTATATCTGTAAATTTATAAATTTATAAATCGAATATTCATACTTACACTCCTTCTCTATACACGAGTCACTGATTCTCAGAGATAGTACAAAAATTGTTTCTTTATTTTAACTTTTTTATTGTGCCACTTTATGTAAAAAAATAATAAAACAAAAAATAGTCTAATTAAAAAATAAAGACATAAATTCATTTGACTATACTCAAAGTTGACCGCGGATTGAATAAAGAAAGAAATAGGGAAACATAAATAATAATTGAAATTTTCTCATTCGCCTGGGTGTGAATGGCTGTATCTCTAGACGTATGTACGTTGGCAAAGATAATATCAGGCCGTAATGAACCGTATTTGGCAGTGTTTGTATTATGTTACCCACATCCAGTCTCCATCATGTCTCCCTGGGAAGACGTACTTATATTCGGTCGATAATTATATCACACACAGCTCTGTGGGCGGTGTCTGTACACGTAGCAGCCTGAATACTTAATCGTGGTGCGAGGATACCTGGAGAGGTTTATGGTATCCTGGAGGATTACCCCTAATCCTCGAGAATAATACATTCCGACTGCTGTTTCAAGAGCGCCAAGTGAATTATGTATAAAGTCAACGGCGGGGCTTCGATGTTCTACAAAAATTATTGCAGAATGTTAGTTAACTTAGTAAAAATTACTACTAGATTTACCGTCTACCAGTTTCGAGACGTACCCGTCTCCTCGTCAGGACCAACTGTTAAACTTTCACCAATATTGATCACATGCGTGTTAATCTTATCAGAGGCAAGCATGCACTAACTAGCTTACAGAACATTCAGGAATCTAACGGGAGAGAGTCAGAAGAGGCGGGGTCTAAAGTGGGTGTTACCAAATCTTTTGTGAAAGTTAAATTAAACAATGGGCTATATGGAAAATTGATTTGGTTATTAATTAAAGGTGCTTTCTTGTTCACCGCTCTCCTAATGTAAAAAATTTCTAAATTATTTAATTTTAAACCTTTATTATTAGTATTTAATATTTTCACCTGTATTTTTCAGTAAAATTTATGATTATTTTCTATGGGGTGGTTAACAAATTCGGAAAAATTGTTGTTATTAAAATTATTAAATTCGATATAGGTACTAGATTTGTAACTACTGCATTGAACTAGAGAGAGCTGGTACAAAATCGAATTGTGTCGAGGATAACTCTTGAGGATGCCAAGACCCACCAGGCAGGGATTGTAGAGCCAAGAGTGATGATTATGATCTATTTCATTGATGATTGGCAACTGATTTTTCACAAATCGACAGGTAACCATCAGTAATAGACCACCGTTATGTCTTAATTATCAATAACCGATACAATCAGATACAAACCCCAAATAACTGCACCATATATAACCGGTTAAAATAGCGGGTTTTTCATCACTATTATACAAGGTCCGATAAAAAATACGTGAAATCTTTAAGTTAAACAAAATAAAAAGGCTATGCAAGTCCAATTGTTACAATTTTGATATTATACTTTTTCAGGCATGTTGGAGGTGATATTTTAGTAATGCAACGAAATGCGCGCGCATCGTGGCACGGAATTTTTCACACCATGGAGTCACGACTCACCAATCAATCAAAAGCTAAGATGGCTGTTTTTTAAATTATATTTTACCAATAGCACTTCATATAAGAGACGATATTAAGTTGACGATATCATGATCAAGTTATGATTTAAAAATTGTACATATTCCCTTTCTTATTTATTCGCTCGCACTCACACGAGTATCAGAACAGTGAGCACGGCCACTTTAGCATTAAAAAATTGCCGAAGATGCGTGGCGAAAGTATAGGAGCTGTTGCTCCTAGAATTGAGTACTGACTCCCTCTTCACAGCTCCGGGGCTCTCATAAAATAAGTATTGAAAATACTTTCAAACTAGCCTAATCGTTTCAAATAACTGTCTATCGAATCCATTCTGTCAGTTGTTTCTTGAATTGATAATTGATTTTATTGGTAGGCATATTGGATACTTACATTATTGTTATCTATCTAAAACGTTACTCGTGTTTTGGTGAGATCAAGCAATTTTTTACGTATGAAAAAGTGGAAAAAGATGAAAAAAAATTTAAGGACGTTTTGCTAAAACTGCAAAGATAAAAGTAGAATCGTTGATGGCGCTAAGGTAGTTGATTAAAATAAAACACAAATTACTTTGTTTTCACCACAAAGTATTTTGTGTTTTATTTTATAATAATGTCACCACAAAGTTCAAGTAATAATAATGTCACCACAAAGTTCAAGCCTTCATACAGAAGAAGAAAAAATATTCTTCGAACAGGTAGTATGATGACTTTATTTTGCGCAGGATCCTAGAGAGTAACTATTCAAAATTTATAAAAGATGGCATGCAATATAAAATAAATTCATTTATATCAACGGAAGGGGTGGAGTAGCCAGGGAGAAAGAGTATCGTGTATTTGTTTGCATAGATTTCGGGGCCTGCGTGATGACATGCTTCTCAATACCTCATGAAAACCTTACTAAGTGACGGCTCCCGTAGTCCAGTGGCAATGACTTAGGCTTCTCAATCCGAAGATTATAGATTCATTCCTGGAATGGTCGTATTACATCCATTACATCGTGATTTCCTTTCATTATAAATTTAATCTCAACATAATAATACTACGCTTTGTGGCCTGTTAAATATTCAATTAAAAAAAAATCCTTTCTTGTGATTGGCCTCTAGTGTTTTTTATTAAGAGGACTGCTTGTTCATCAACCCCGCAATATTCAATAAAATTTACAATTTTTACGTAGTAACACAAATAAATAAAGGTCCTAAAGGGTGTGTTTTTTTTTTTACTTGAGACAATTTTCTACGAGATTTAACCACAATTTTTAGCATTAAAAATTTAAAATATTTTTTCAATGTTAAAAAGTTGTTCTGCAGAAACACTGGTCATAGCTACGCATCGGCCACCATTAGCCGCGTAGCAACAAACTCAGTCCATTGCTAGATATTTTTTTTAATTAAGACCTTAAAATGTGCATATTGCACTGTTATTACTTGAGCCATTCGAATAAGCTCAGTGTGCGTGTACAGTGCACACACTATATTATATGGAAAAATAATTGATACTTATTTTAAAAACTAGTAAATTATAAACCACTTATAATTATTTTCCATTGTATAAAAAGAAGGTTTTCCATTTAAAAGTGCCTGAAAAAATATTATTTATGTTTTCCTCGAACATGCCACGCAACAGTCATGCGAGAATATTTGCATAAACTTGCAATAATTATAGAATACTGCACTTTAGAATACAATTATGTATTTTTTACATATCTATCTCTGGAATTCTGCATATTATACTGTTGTTACAATGAAGGGAAATATTTCTGTTTTTTTTTTTAATACAATCAATTTTTTTCAGTAGTTTTTACTGAATTAATTATTCATTCCGATGCGAATTATCGAAATCAATATGGTTGGGGAATAATATATGACGGGAATAAACGAAGAGACAGAATGGTAAACGTGAACAATAGTGTAGACTGTATATGATGAAAGGGGAGGAAATAGGAAGCTCGACTTACCTGCCGACGACACCTCTTTCTTAAATAACAAGACGATGATAATTGTCAAACATAATTTTACACACACCTGGTCACATGGTGCTCGTAGCCAAATCGAAATATCACCCGATGAAGACGAGAATGTTCCAGAGGTGGCGGTCAATATTTGAAGATGTTTCTATAAAAATGGTCTATATGCAAAAACAATATTTCACAGGAGAGAGAAAGATACTTAGTGAAATAAATAATATTGTCCATAATTTACTTGTAAATATAATTCTTATTCACAAGTTAATTATGGACATATTATATTTTAGGTTTTCTTTGTTTATTCGTGTTATTAAGCAATCCCAATATCATCATCGGGCTATAGGCATCCGTCATATTTATTACTACCAGATGAATATAGAACCTTTTACCATATTAGCCAACTTTAAGGTTTAATTTCGGCAAGACTGAGTTGAAATTATGAATAATAAAATACCTCGCATGGTGCATACTGCTTTAAAATATAGAACATTTTAAAACATTAAAATCACTTCATAACCTGATGTACTATACAAACCCTTTTTGTAGAGACCCCTTCGTTTGGTGATAATTTAAGCTAGGCGATAATTTTCTTACCAGTCGATCTGTTAAATATAAACTGCGGGAAAGTGGTTAGAACGAGTAGGGATGAAGGTTCGTGGCGTAAATACCCACAATGTATGGATTTGGAAGTAGTTTTGTAGTGAATCTTGAATAGGTTATTGAAATATTTAATGTATTAAATATGCTTATAGATATAATCAATAAATATGTCACTGCGCGCATCTTTAACACAAAGTAACGTAAAACAAAAACCGACATCTGTTCGTGCCGCATGGCAATATAAAACAAAAAATTTCTGCTCTCTATTATATCATGTGAAGCTGTATTATATCGTGTTTAAATACACGTATTTAGATTTTTTTAATAAATCAGGGTTATACAATAAATACTGCCTGTAACGCAATGTCCAGAAAATTTCGATTCACTTTCTATTAAAAAATTTATTATATAATAAACATGGGATTCAACGAATTTTTCAGTTACGATAATTCCCCTAATTATAATCACATTTCCATCAAACTTTTCTTAAAAATTAAGCTTGTCAATATATCAGCTGAGCAATAAAAATAAACTTTACCAATGTATCAAAATTTTAAAGAGAATCGAAGAGGAGGTGAGGTGGTTTAGTCATATTGAGCGAATAGACGAGGAGAGGAAAATAAGAATATATGTTCTTCTAACACAGCAAAATTATTTTGTGGTGACATTATAATTATAATTTATAGAATTAAACTTTGTTTACACCACTTTTTTATCACAGTTTGATAAATTAGAAATTTTGGAAATAAGAAAGAGTGTTAATGTAAATTGTATGAGTTATAAATAATCAGATCCTTTTTGCAAATAGTTATCTTTTAAATTTATTTTCATGTTAAGTAGGTACTTTATATTATTCATTTTCCATATATAACTTTTTAATATTTTGATTATCATACTTCGATTTTTAAATTTTATTTTTGTTATCCTAACGAAGAAGCCATTGGCTTCGAAACATGTTGAATTTTTTCAATAATAAAAAAAGTGGTGTAAACAAAGTTTAATTCTATAAATTATACGAATATATGTCCCTATGGAGTGTTGACGGTGCCAGAAATAGATCGCGGAAGACTTGGCATGATCAGGTCAACTAGAAATTGGCGGATGGTCCTGTTAGGATCCTCATCAATCAACAAGTATGCATGTGACGATGTACGAGTATTGATGAAGCAAGAATTGTAGGTATGTCCGGCAGAAGGGTGTGGTTCTCCCCCCTCTCTCCGCCTATCCCCGAGGAGTTATGTTAGCCAGACCGATCAGTCATCTTCAAAATGGCGGCTGTTATTTTTTTTAATTCGTAACTAACCATCACTCCTTGTCTCCGCAGTGGTAGGCAGAGACGATAAAACGCCATATTATTCTATCTTGGCACACCACTTTAGCTTCGGCCACATTCACACGTCTTCGTTTACACGCTCTACGGTTGGTGAAGCTTTTAACAGGGACATCCTTATATATTTGTTGTATCTGATCATACCTTCGCGGACGCCTTTTGTTCCTGCTGCTGTTTTCAACACTCGCCTCATATATCTAACTGTAAATAGTTGCGGGTATTTTATACGAACCGTATGTTTTCCCGAGAAACGATTCTCGACGTTTCGTTGAATGCTTATTCAACGTCATCAGGAGGACGACCTTTACCGTGGAGGTAGAGAGCGGACTGATTACTGCTTTCAAGGCCGTAAATTATATGCACTTTGTTGTAGAGTGTTCACTTCTTCTACAATAGAGGTCGCCAGTGTGCAATATGTACTAGTTATGTCGGCGGACTTTACATATTGCACACTGGTGACCTTTATTGTAGAAAAAGTGAACACTCCACAACAAAGTGCATATAATTTGCGGCCTCGAAAGCAGTAATCAGTCCGCCCTCTACCTCCGCGGGTAAAGGTCGTCCTCCTGATGACGTTGAATAAGCATTCAACGAAACGTCGAGAATCGTTTCTCGGAAAAACATACGGTTCGTATAAAATATCCGCAACTATTTACAGTTAAATATGATATATAAACAACGTATTAACAACCTTAACTCTTTAATAACTCGCCTCATATATTTTCTTAATCATCCTCTCATTGCTCATACGTTCCACATAACCAAACCATCTCAGCGATCCTTTCTTTAATTATTTTATCTACCACGCTAGAGCATTACATTCTCTTCTAATTTGTTAATTTCTCATTTCGAGATTTTCCACAACCACCACATTTCCACCTCATTCAGTCTACTTTTATTCTTTTTTTCCAATTCCAGACTTCACTTCCATACAAACATACACATTTTTTAATGAAACAAAATTATTCGTGAGGACATTACTGTCAACTGCATTTGCACAAATACCCAGCTGCAGAAAAAAGGTATTAATTTATTTATTTGTTCATTTAACCGTAATTTTCATTATTTTATATATGCGAACATATACATTTTTTTTACTTTCGCTATTGCTTTTGTATTCTATGAAAGCTACTTGTTTTTTCTATTTATATTTTATATTTATATCTACAATTTATTGTTTCATTTTATATAGTCTTTTGTCGTCATTATATTATTAACTGGTCATCTTAGCATGCAAAGATTCATCCTAGTGTGGTTCTTTTTCTAACAAACGTGTATTAATTTTAGGATAAATAAATATATTTTTCTATTGGGCATAATAGCAGTCGGGGAAAGATTTTCCTTATTTCTCGCAGTCACCTTCCTCTGGATATCGTTAGGAGTTTTGCCTTCCTTTGTAAACATACTTCCTAAATAGTTAACTCATACTTGTTCTAGGTATTCAGTGTTTACAATTACATCACATTTTGTAACTATTTCGTCTCTCTCGAACACCATTACTTTTAACTTGCTAACATTTATCAGAAGTTCATCATCCTTAAGGCGATCGTCCGGCAAAGTGAGAAAATTTCAAATTTTTTTCTCATATCTTTTCTTGCGTTTTTTATCACTTTTTGTGTATAAATATATCATTTTAAAATATATTCATAAGGTTCCATATACTTTAAATACGGATATTTAATTAAAATGGCACAAACTAAATAATTTAATTGATTAATAAATCACCAAATCTACGATGTTCTAAAAATGAAGAATATTACTCTACTTTGTGGGTCTATTGTCCTAAATGCCCTCAAGAAATATCTTTTTTTTCAATAATATTACAAAGTAAACAATTATTAATGTTTTAAAAAACTTAATTTTCTAATGTTCTTTTATAAATATTTTATTTGTGTTTTTTTTTCAACCCTTTATACATAGTTGACAACTTTTTTCTTGAATAAATTAAAAGAACAGACATTATTATTTTAAAACTAATACAAAAAAAATACGAATAAATTTTAAAATGATATATTTCCATACAAATATGTGACAAAAAATGCAAGAGAGGATATGAGAAAAAATTGTGTAATTTGCTCACTTTGCCGGAGGATCGCCTTAAATATTCGTTACAATGTTAGTAAAAATTACTTTCTTTTCACACACAGACTAAATCTACTTGGAGCGAGCAGTGCAAGTATAGTTTTTTTTAAATAGGTATCTAGTTGTTCACGTGCATATTATATTAGTTAACCGCTATTGTCCGTAAGCACAGTGAGTTACCTTTTCACCGAGCTTTGAAGCTTTAGCTATTTACAGCGCGGTTATTCGATGAAAGAACAGCTCAACTGATACAAAGCTAGCGTGAATAAATTCTAGCACTGGCCTCGTATAAGAGGAACCACTTTCAAACAGATTTTCACTCAGTTTGTATAAACGAACAGCGATTATGTTATAGAATACCACGAAATTCACTTTTTGCATACCACTTTATACTTAAAAATTTGTGCATAAATATCTACCAAACGCATGGATGCAATTGGCGAGTGTACATGTCTTTATTTTAAAATTGTGCCTGACATGTTGAAATTTTATTTGTTAAAAAACACTCTTTTCTGAGTGGATAAGTTATATAATATATATTTTTTATTTTATTATTAAATTAAGTTACCATACTTTAAACGCACTTACCGGGACTTTAAAGGTCACATCTTAATTTTCAAACATGCTAGTTTTTATAAAGTGTCAAAACGTTAGGTTGACGTGTATGGGTACTGAAATAATTATGTAGTTTTCATGATATAAAAGACAACGAAATCATATTTCTGAAATTATTTTAATATAAATATTTTATAAAAAATAATCGACGCCATTCGTATACTTATACACGCTGAAAAATTACGAGTCTTGAAATGAAATCAATATCTGATGTTGATTTATCAGGGTTTTCAATAATATAAATCTTTTTTTCAGACATCACATAAAAAATTCATTTGAAAATTCGATATTAGTCATAAATACTCAACTTATGCAGGACAGCCTAGGACTCGATAGACTTCAGTCAGTGATGCTGCGGCGGATATCCTCAATGCTGAAGCAGCTACATTGGCTTCACCTGCCAGAGCGGATAAATTTCAAACTCTCTTTGATGGTGTACAAAAGTCTTCAAAGAAAACCACTACAATATTTGATCGACCTCTGTATCCCAGACAAATTCTCTGGAAGACGGCTCACACTGCGGTCAGCTAAATCGGAGGCACTCTGCAGGCTGGTAGTACCAAGGAGACCTGGAGCCACCAAGTTTACGGAACGTGCTTTCAGCTTTGCGGGCCCAGCTATGTGGAATCAGCTGCCTCCAGTGCTGCGATGTATGAGAACCAGGAACACTTCAAGAAGAGCGTAAAAACTCATTTTTTCGGGATGTCGCACCTGTAAAGCGCCCTTGAAGCGTCTCTTACGCAAAAATGGCGCTATATTAAATAACATAAACATAAATAACTCTAATATTGTACGTGTAGTACAAATTTCGATTACAAAATTATTTTTAAATTAAAGTTTTATTAATTTGCGGTGTTTCATTTCGTCTCTCACAACTGAAAATCCACGACAATATTATATTTGTTGTAAATATTGTCACGGATTTAACTTGCATAATTATTTAAAGTTAACTATGCAGAATGCATCTTGTGATCCAAGCGTTATGCTATCAGGTATGTATACACATACCTGCACACGCCCCTTAGCAAATAGAATAGGGGTGTACCTGCAAACCGTGATTCCATGTCAATTAATCAAGGGAAACATATACCAATTTACATACCTACATATCTGAGTGTTTGCATACATGCATACATGTAGGTATACTACCTCTTTACAATGTATGCTCGTGCAACGTTATACAAGCAAAGAGGGCTTCTAATATAATATATATCACGTGTATGGTTAAGACTGGTGATTGAATTAAGGAAGACTGCTTAGGAAACTTAATTCAAATCATATAAATTATATGTAATTTTATAATAATTATTATGAGTTTGATGACTACCTAATAATCCCCACAAACATTATAAGATTAATAAGAGTAAATGTATGCAAAGTGAATAAAGTTTACAAACTATTTTAATTTAAACTACCTAAATTTAACTTTGTAATGCTGTGTGTATTACAAAGTTTAATTTAGGTAGTAACAATTTAACTATATTATAATTTATAACTGAGTAGTAAATTACAAGGGATGATGAGAGGTACTGCTCCTCTCGAAACTATAGTCGTGTTAAATTTAACTCAACGTGTGTGCATTATAAAGTTCAATTTAGTTATAATTAAAATAATAAGTTGCACCACAAAGTAACTACCATATCAATTAATAAGTTAACAAATCTTTAATCATGATGTCGGCTTGTGTTTAAATAATACAAATAATTTTTGATTTTTAGCATTTTAAAGGAAAAAATTGCGAGGGTAACCATCAGAAACTGAGTACAAAACTCCAAACTTCGGAAGATCTGCGATATCAAAGATACCGTGTGATGGGGAAGAAATAGAATGAGATACTGGAGAGACTATGTGAACAGAGCGGATACAAGAGGGGTAAGAATAGCGAAGAACGAGATACCTGCGGGCTGAAGACATCTATAAAGACCTTAGAGTATATACAATATATACTTTTTATTATATAAGAAAAAGACCACCAAAATAATGGAGAGATAACTGGTCAACCGTATCCTAGGAGCAAAACCTAGAAACAACAAAACACTGTCCTAGGACAACAGAAAAAGAATGAGAAAAATCTATTATAATGTAACGAGATGCTAAAAAGAATTAAGCACTTCTTCACGTCTTAGTCATTTGTCGCAACACTGTCGAAAAATCCAGAACGGCCTAGCGTGATCTACGGCTTTCGAAAGGCATCTGAAATATTCAAGAAACTTCTATAAAAACACAGAAACCACGAGAATCTTCTCGTAAATACTTGAAAAGTCGAGGATGTTCGATGTCTCGATACTCGAATATAAATACGGGGCCAGGCCGCGCGCGAGTTGTTGTTGTTGATCGCGTTTGACACCAAAAACAAGGCGAAGCCGGGGTGGCCATCCGGAGCGATCTATTCAGGCGAATAATCTAGCAAAGTTCCTACTCAAGTAGCGAAATAAATCGAAACGGATAGTAATTAATTAATCATTAATTAATAAATTGCTAATTAATTTCCAGCGTTCTTTTTCATTTCTCCCGCAGCTACGACATATGGTAAGTTTATTTTATTTGGTATTTAATTGTACAAATATCATTTTACAAGTTTTCGCAGAATTAAAAAGTTACGTATGAAAAATTTTAAGGAAAGAAATCGAGAGAATCAAAAAATAAAAAGTAGTAGGAAGGGAGGAAAGGATAGATCTCATCTGTAAAACGAGTATGAGACGAAGAAAAAAAGAGAAAAAAAACTTTAGCATAAAGATATGTAAATTTAATATAGAGGCAAATACGAGGCCTGAACAAAAAAATGTGCGCAATTCTCATTATTGTTGAATTGAAAAATAATAGCATTGAGTTAAGATAAGAATAACTATAAAGAAACTTTTAACACATTTAAAAAAAAACGCTTTCCTTTTTTTAACACTTTTAGACCGACGCCACACTAAGCTGATCTTCCCGTCGCTGCGTCTTTTCCGTCGCGTAAAATCGGCAAAGCAAATGGGTCCGCGTAGTGTGTTTGATAAGCGCATATTGCATGGAAAGTAATGTAGCGCCGCCCAGCGACCGAAGAGACTCGGCGGAAGATCCGCGTAGCGTGGCGACGGCCCTAAGAATACATTTTGACAGTAAAAAGGTTCAATGGTCAAAATGTATTGTATTGTATTTATTAGTATTTTGTACACAGTATGATTTATTATCAAAGATGTGATACCACACTGTACAAACAATTATTTCTGATCTTGCGACTCTAGTGGTAATATTTATTCCATCGAATATGTTTCTCGATAATTATCATTTCGTAAATGAATGCAAACATGGATTTCTTGAATAAAAATTATACTCTTTGAAATAAAAACAATTTTCAAGAATACAAACACGAATTCAAGAATAAATAAAAAAAGTTGTTTTTAAACCTATTATTAATGAAATTATTATTCCACCTAATATTCAATAAAGTCTGGTACCATTTCACAATCATCATCACCGGCGATGTTAACTTTCTATATGAATGCTTAACTCGACATCATCCACCACGTGCACCACCGCTAGAGAAATATTTTGGATCAACTACTACTTCAATTATTATTACGCAGATAATATTATTCCAGTCCAAATGTACGAGTACGTACATTATTTATTTATATAATTAATATATGAATCAATTAATCAAGGTAAATACCTATACGATCGAAAAATTCACGTCAATACACTAGGTTACTATGGCGAAACTGGATAATGCACCACTCCCGGATAGAGTGAAGGTCCGTGGTTTGAATCCCAGTAGCAGCTAAAATATTTTTTTGTTGATTTGATTTTTCTGTATGTCTTTTTCTATTTGATTCATAAATTTGCTTAAATAGCACATACCTGAAATTGTAACTTTATAATAGAAAAGTGTTTTCTTTAATACACAATTATTTATTTATATATCAGTTGATTCAAAGTAGGTACATCAATACTGAAAGCAAATTGAATTCAAATTCTGTTTCGCCGAATTATCGAAAACCCAATTAAGTAGTAAACTACAAAAAATTTCAGGCAGTGCAGTAATCTATAATTGTTTTTGTCAAACAAATTCCAACAAATTTTAATGTTTCATTATTATAACAAAGTGGGACTAATTAATTTTAGTTTCCATTGAAATAATTTAAAAACAATTCATAATTTCATAATGAGATTGTAATTTTTATAATTCCTATTTATGGAACTATTGAAAAGTTTGAAAAAATATTACCTATTTCATATTTATGTTGTTTTAAATGTATCCATTCAATTTACTCTCAACATTTTCATTAATTGAGTGACTACATAAATATTCATTATTAGTTATTTCAAAGTAGTGAATATAGCTTTTGTGTTTATTATATTATTATGTACAGTTTACTGAAAAGAAATTATTGAATGATATTTAAATAGATACTGATCAAACTGAACTTTTTATAATAGAATTTTTACATTTATTCGTTTCAAATATAAATAATTAATCTATATGTACTGACAAAATAAGCTGAAGTTACTGGTGTAAAAGTGGTTGTAACGGGAATATTGAGAGAAGAGGAGTAGAGTTAATGATCATCGTGAATAATCTCTGCCATTTTATCGCCAAAACCATCAATTATGATATTTAAATATATTTATTTTAGACATATTAAAATTGCGTTTCTTAGAAAACGCTTACAATATACATAAGTTGTTTATTAAGGTAGTAGGAATGTAGGTTTTAATTAATAAAAAAATTATAGGTTCCAAACATATCAATTGCAATTTAATTTTTGCGTATGTGAGAGTTTTGAATTAAATGACACGTGAATTTTTAAAAATATAAAGAAACATAAACTGAAAATACGTTTTTCCTTTTTTAGTTTAATTGTATTTTATATTTGATAACTTGAGATGTATTACTTTAAGAGTATCATAATCTCTCATCGATAGGTGAAGAACACATTAAATATTAAGTTACAATATAACATTATATAATATAACGTTATACAACCGTAAATCTGGCTCTAACTCCTTTTATCAGTACCTAATTAATTCATTTTTTGTATTTCCATCTAATCCATGTACCATTCATTTTATATTAAATGTAGTCAGTTTAATACTTCACCCGTCGATGAGAGATTTTGATACTCTTAAAACTCGATGAATATTAAATTTAAATTAATAAAATCAAAATAAAATTAAAAATAGAATAAAAAATTCAAGTAGAAATATTACATTATTATTTCCATCCGTTTCAATGATCATCATGTATAGTTTTTTTTATTTATTTTTTGTTTATTTCAATTTTGTAAACCGAGACACCTTTAATAATAAGTGCCCTGGAAAAAACGACCATTATTATAAGGTTGCACCACAAATATCTAATTACTCTAAAGGGGAAGGGGTAACCTAAAATTTTATAAGTAAGTCGTTTATACGTGGTATAAAAGGCAATTATTTAACATATAAAATATTATATGTTAAATAATTGCCTTATAAGCCGAAGCAGCTGTAACACTTAAAATAGTTAACCCGCAGAATTTAATAATAATATTTATTAAAATTTAATTTATTTTAAATTTCAGTAATAATAATATTTATAAAATTTAATTTATTTTAAATTTCCATAATAATAATTATTAAAATTTAATTTATTTTAAATTTCACTAGAAATAATCATGAATAGTATCTATAAAGTGAAAACCAGATCAATCAATAATCAAAACGTTAGTTTGATTAAATAAATTAGTTACCATGATAATGATTCCGACCTTTTTTGGTCACTTAGATTAAAAAATCAATAAACATCCATACACTTTGTAAACCGCTCCGCGATATGCCAGTATCTATGTTCTCGCACATAATAAATACATCAGACTACTACATAACACTTCATTAATTAATCTATTGTCATCCATCTCACGGCTCTGTTTTATCTCATTGATAATGCATCCAATCTGATGCTGCCCTGTGTTTCGTCTCTGTTACGTTAAGGCTGGACATTCACTGCAAATGCATATTTCGGCGTTTTTTTACGAAAATGTGGGTTTTAATTATTCATTTATATCAGAATGTATACTCTAAACTGAAATTTTTTAAGGCAACATCTTAGATAAAACCTTTGTTATTATATAAAAGTAATAAACTGGACATTATTTACAATAATTAATAAAATATAAGCATTAATCGACAGGCCGCGGTCAAAAAAATCGTTTTTATTGAACTAGGCGGCGCTTACTTTTTATGAATGTTTATATTCACCCATAATACGTTTTTTATACGTATAAATCATACTTCATTATCTAGCATTTTTACTAAGGAAATCAAGAAATATTCAATATTAATCAAGTTATAATATTTTAAATTTGCAAGAAATTTTTACGTTTTTTGTTGATTTTAAAACGCTTGTTATTTATGAAAAGAGATTATTTGAAACATATATTCATGAAACATATATGAAAGTATATTCTATTTATTCCCGTATTTTGAGGCTTTATTCACGTAATAAAAGTAAGTTTTTTTTATAATAAAAACACCTTAATTAATATTTAAAAATAAAAATTCCAAAACATGAAATGCGCCAATAAATGACACCGCTACCGACGGAATTCTGTTTTATAATTACGTCATTTATTGACACATTTCATACTTTGGAATTTTTAGCCTTAACTACTGTTATTATCATTTGACAATAAATTCTAATAGTAACGTCCACGAAAATACAATTTCTTCAACTAAGACGATGATGGGCAGTTATTGTGAAGAAATAGGTGAATGTTTAGTAGACTGGACCACAAAGACAATATCAAGGTATGGATGATACTACATTTGGATCTCTGAGATCTATAAGGTCGCTAAAAAATAATGAGAAGATATTACATTTATCATGTTGGATGATTATATATACACATTACCCCAAATAATGTCTCTCTATATACGTGTCCGTAACTTATTTTATAATTTTTTTTTTGGGAAGTGACGTGTAAAGTAGCGACGTCATTTTTGACGGGTTACAGCTAGTAATTATATTAATAATATTAAACGTAATCTTGCGAAAGTAAACTAGCTTTGAATTCAGACAAAACAAAGAAAATAAATACGTCCATCGTTATATATTTCGATGTAGATCATATATATTTTGATATTCAGAATATTTTGAGTATATTCAAAATTTTCAAGAACAAATACTGGATTTTATCCCCATGGGGGGCGTCATATATGTAAGCAAGATAATACATTTTAAATGAAGAGACGAAACTATTTTTATATGGTAAAGTAAGTATTGAAGTATTTTTGAGTTTTCATAGGGCTTACGACGTATAGTACCTACTGCTGGATTGAGTGAACACTTTACACAATGTAACTTTCACCAATTCCACCCATAACTGATTACCATATCTCTCAAATTTTGTTAAACTTGCACACGTTAATTCGTACGTGAGATGTATTTTTACTACCGCCACCTGCGTTAATAAAAATACATCTCACATATGGAACAGTTTCCTATATAAAAATAGTTTAGTCTCTATGAGACATCTATAATATATATTGATATATATTGTAATATAATAAATAAAATAAACTTAGTTTTCACAATTTTTTTATTGAAAATATCAACATGTTTCAGAGCCTATGGCCCCTTCGTCAGGATACAATTACGTATATGTATACCTACTAACAAAATTAAAATTCAAAAATCGAAGTGTAGACAATCAAATATTTAAAAAGTTATATATGGAAAACGAATAATAATAAAGTGTCTACCTACTTAACATGAAAATAAATTTAAAAGATAACTATTTGTAACTTTTTGTCATTTAAATTTATTTTCATGTTAAGTAGGTACATTATTACTATTCATTTTTCATACATAACTTTTTAATATTTTGATTTTCTATACTTCGTTTTTTGTACTTAATTTTGTTGATATACAATTGTATCCTGACGAAGGGGCCATGGACCCTGAAACATATTGATATTTTCAATATAAAAAAGTGGTGAAAACCAAGTTAATTTTATTCATTATATTAATAACGTCACCACAAAATTATTTTGCTGTTTTTGAAGAAGATGATATACGAGTATATTGATTTTGGCACCAAATCATTGTTTCTCCGATACGCGCGTCCCGTCACCGAACAATGTCACTTCGCATCACCTGACGCTCGATCCACTCGGCTGCGTCTTAATGCACCTCACTTAGGGCGAGAATGATTACCTAACCCTGCGCCGTAGATTGATATCCAATCAGCGAGGAGTTCGGATCCCTTTTGATCGCAACACCGTTACAGGCCCTGCCATGTGCGACGCGCCGTACATCACACGGAGGCTGCAGGCCCTCCAGAGATTGTGCCGTGTTACGTCAGGGTGTACTCCGTATCGCAGGGTAACCTCAAATGATCCGACTGACACAGCTTCGTTGCAGGTATCCAGGGACACGGGGAATATTTATCTTGTTGTATTTATTCCAAATCTTATAATATTCTTGCAAGAAAGAAAGAAAGAAGTCGAGACTTTTTTATTATTGTTTATTTATCTTCATCTTGATACGTGACATAGGAAATAGAGCCGCTCATCTCACTAGGAAAAACCTGTGCCGAGATGAGTAGCTGAACAATATAGTGAGAACAAAATAATAAAGACATAAAACAAAATACTGCATAACTATAAGATTAATCAATTAATTGAGGTCAGTTAAACTGGAGGCACTCTGCAGGCTGGTAGTACCAAGGAGACCTAGAGCCACCAAGTTTGCGGAACGTGCTTTCAGCTTTGCGGGCCCAGCTATGTGGAATCAGCTGTCTCCAGTATTGCGACCTATGAAGAACCAGGAACTCTTCAAGAAGAGTCTGAAAACTCATTTTTTCGGGATGTCGCACCTGTAAAGCACCCTTGAAGCATCTCTTACGCTAAAATGGCGCTATATAAATTAACATAAACATAGGATATAAATATAAAATGTGGATAATAAAAACAGTATATATTATATAATACAAGAGCAATAGTGAAAGTAAAATAATATATCTAAAGAATCATATGCATAGATAGTAACAAAATGTAAATATTGCATTGCGCATTTAAAAAATGCCATATCGTAAAAGTATCGTATAAAAAGTATATTTATCAAATGATGTCAAATTATTTATTCAAAACAAGTTTGAAACACACTAAAAAAATATCCCAATGTTAACAAACTAAACATTTCCACAAACAAGCACGAAAAAATATTTTGAAAAAAGAAATTGATCAAAATATCGAAAATGCTTCATATCTCATAATGAGTTGCTAGTTAAAAAGAGTTGCTTTGACATAGAAGTTTATCTTATATCTCGATGCCACATGGCACTGTTTTAGTGTTTTTGCAGCTTCATACAAAGCATTCAACAAATTTTCAGTTTGTCTAATTATTCCACAAAATGCGTAGGCATTCTCGTTTTTTTTTATTTATAACTGATAAAGCATGTTTATGATGTGAGATATAAATAATAATACTAAATTTTAATTCAAAAAATTCGGATTCAGATACTGACAGCAAACGTCCGTTATATGTTTTTTTTCCCAGGGTTACCTCATATGATTGACGTGTTTGAAGCCCGTACTATTTCACGCAGATTATTTATTTTATTTCATTTATAGTTGGACAGCCAATCTCAAAAAAATCCCATATTTCTACAATGGAAATAAACACATTTAAATATTTCACTTTGCTCCTGAAATATTATACGAAGATTTTTTCATTTTAAAAATACTACACAATAACAAAAATATCTGTCACGATTGAAAAAAATTTGAATGAAACAATAAGAACAAGAAGAATTTAATACAATTTTATTTGTTTTTTACGTATGAGTACACGTATGAAAATGTATAAAAAATAAAAAACAAATAAACGGCTACTTATACCTACTTATGTACGCATGTTAGAAGTGTGGAGGTGGATGAGCCATCCGGTTTAGAATGAGTTGAAGCGGTGTTGATGATGTAAAGTCACGATGGTTTTACAGAATTTATTGAATTGCAAAAGCAACGTGACGTTCAAAGGTATGACGGCGAGGGCTTCCGCTATACGAGCCGTTCACTGGGGAAGTGAGATAGTCTGCTCTGGAGACTACCGTTTTTATAGTTGTCGTGAACAAAGGACTCGGTGGCCACCACAGAAGTTATACATTTTTGGCATACATAAAAAATCACGCGATGAGTTCCAACTCAAATTATAAAAGACAAACTAGATTTTCCATCAATGACACTTCTCGTCAAACGGATAAAAAATGTCGCATGTATAAAAAAGAGAATATAATAAGCACGTAGTTTAATCACTTTTGTGACACGTGTGAATTTGATCACAAATAGCTTTAAGAAATACAACAAATATCAACAAGTACAAAATAAACCACAGTCATAGCGCCAGAAACAAATGCAATTTTCATAACTCTACTTTGAAAAAACTTGACGACTTTACTTCTAAGAATTGGTATTGTTATTGTTAAATATCATTCGAAATCCGCCATTAATTGTTTGATAAGTGAGTCATAACTTCATGGTGTGAAAATATTCTGTTGTTTCATGCGCGCACGTTTCGTTGCCTCCTAAAACGTGCCTAAGGATGTACAACTTATAAATAAATAAAAATATTAAAAAACAGACTTGAATACAACACTTAAGGGAAAATATTCAAAAAAAATTTTGTGAAACATTACGAAAGTACATTTTTAACAGTGGCGTGCAGCGCATACAAGCAAAAAAGCTGTGCATTAGAAAAGATTCTGGGAATCAAATATTAATGAAATAATCCTTATCTTAAGAAAAAGCCGTAATTCGTCCTACGGCTAGAAGTTTTATTTCTGACGTTTCTGTTTAACGTGACGTATCTGTTTTTTCCGATTTAAAATTCTAGCCGTAATTTGTCATACGGCTAGAAGTTTTTTTTCCGACTTTTCTGTACCTAACTTCATGTCAATTCTTCATTTATCTCACTTGTTTGCGCCCAAAAAATTTGTTCCATAGATCTAATCAAGTCGAGAAAAACTCGTCCTGAACCGTGTATTTTTACTTAGTTCTATGTTGCGAGTTTTGTGTAATAGACAAGTAAATTTCTCATGGGATAGCGTGTTTCTTCGAAAGTTTCTATGCAAGATGAGAATTACGTGCACGTCATTGTAGAAATGTTATTTTTTACTCTATGGTGAATGTAAATACCGTCTGTCATATCATAATGATTATTTACGATGACATTGCCATCAACGATATCATAAAATGTTTGATTTATTTTTGTGAAAATAAACGTATATCTGAAATTAGTAAAATTCCCTATTTAATTACATATACGTCTTCGAAATATATTGAAAATTTTTGCCGTATTACCTGTATATAAAATATTTATTCATTTAGGAAATATTGTTTACAATACTTCTTTTATAGTGCAGTTATTTTTGTGGATTGAAGCTACTCAAAATAGTTCATTATATACAGTTAAAAAAAATTTGAAATGTATATACCCTTACAGGTACATGCGTATATATATTTTTTAATATAGGTATATTGTCGGTCACAGCATAACCTAAGTTTATACCCACTGCACGCCACTGATTTTTAATGTATTAAATATGAATCGAATTGAAAAACACCTTTTTTTCTTCCACTATATATTTTATTTAGTTGTAAAAAAAATATATTTTATAGGATATTTTATTTTATTGTTAAAACATAAATTAGTAAAAATCATTCTAGTAAAAAATAGAAGTCTCATTACCAATGGTGACATCTTTGTACTGTTTCATGGGGATGACGAATTTCAATTATAAGTGGCTATAGCGTATGTATGAGTGAAGCCATATATAGAATAAAAAATTGTAGTGGTGGTTGGAATTAGTGAACGTTACATTGTGTAAATTGATCACTTAAGCTTGCCATGTGACTATGCCATAAATGCCATATATAGAAGTTTCAAAAATGATATTGTCGTGATAAATCATGGGTACAGTCAGAGAATGTTATACTTTGTAAATTGATTACTTAAGTTTACTAGGTGACGAGGCGTAACCCCTTTAATTCCATACCTACTTAAACATATAAACTGCTTTGTATCTGTATGACATATCTAGATTAAAATATATTTAATATTATTAAATATTCTTGAATAAAGCAATTGGTAGCCCTGATGAAGATAAAACCCTTGCAATATGCAGTTACCTTAGCAATCTCACGTTACCTTGGTTACCCTGCTCCTTAATTTGGCCGCAAATCATGGGCGTCAATAGACGTCCTAATGCATAATGGCGCGAAGCTGCTCCACACAGAGATGTTTGTCAGCAGCACGTGTGGCTCTCCATCATTACGAGTGATTGTACAATTATTGGGATGTCGGCCGAATACACTATTCATTGGACCTCACAAAGAGTATGTTACATCATACGTGTAAAAAATGCTTCATTTTATTTAATAATGTCAACGCGTTCAAGAGATATTTTCTAAAACGTAAATCGTATGTTCTAAGAACTCAATTACAGATTTTGTTTTGCGAGGATTAATTATTAATGACGATAAATTATAAAAGTCTCACATAGAAGAAGCTATTTTTATGGAAAAGCATGCATGGATGACTTTATTGACATCCACGGAAAATACGATCTGTCTTAAGCTTAGCTGGCTTATGATCACACTAAGCAATATTTTTGTTAATATGTTCTAAGATCTCAATTACCAATTTCGTCCACAAAGGAATAATCGTTAATCGAGATAAATTATAAAAGTCTCACATAGACGAAGATTTTTATATAGGAAAGCAAGAATGACTTAATTGGGCATCCAAAGAGCTTTCGATGTGTCTTAACCTAAGCTGGCTTTACTTTACACAATACAACGTTCACTGATTCCACCAAAGACAAAAACACATCTTGTAGTCACAAAAAAAAACACAGAGACTTGCGTATTGTTGAGAGTCATATCGCGACTTTCAGACTTTCACTTGTTGCGTAATATTTTTGAGTTTGTCTCCAGATCAAAATCTCATTACGTGTACAGATGATACGAGATGAGTATCTAATTCCCGTTTAAAAGATCTGACCGGGTCTACAGATCTTTTGATGGCTCACTTTAAAATTGATATATCCCCAAATAATAATAATTTCAGATATATTCAAGAACACATTCAGATTTGTGAAGTTGTAAATTTTCAGAACAAAGTTCTGTAAAAATTTTTAAAACCAAATTAATTAATCAATTAGAAAGACATACAGAAAAATCTAATTCACGAGAAAATATAAGGTTACTACTGGGATTCGAACCCAGGTCACCTCCTTTCCGGCGCCGGTGCTCTGATCACTAAGCTATAGCAATCCTCTATATTTCCGTGAATATTGTGACCTTATTTTTCTTATTTTTTACTATTTTCTGAAAATTTGCAACATCACAAATATGAATGTGTTCTTGAATATATATAATATCTATTGTATAAATGTATGTCCAAATAAAATGAATAATTCAATTAATTCTGGCATCCATCTAGCGGTGGCATTGCAAAGTAATTTGAATTACCGTATCAAAAAAGTGGATTGCTCTATAGACAAAAATAAAAATTGATCAATTAATAAAAATAAGAACTACATTGAGGGTTGCTATAGCTTAGTGGTCAGAGCACCGGCCCCGGAAAGGAGGTGACCTGGGTTCGAATCCCAGTAGTAACCTTATATTTTTTCGTGACTTACATTTTTCTGTATGTCTTTCTAATCGATTAATTAATTTGGTTTTAAATAATAATTTCGTTGTCCGTCCGTAACACTTTAGAATCCAACAGCTGATCTCATTCCGTTTTCAAAATTTGTATGATCTCAAAATTGTTCCTTCCGTAACTTCTTAGAATCCAATACCAGATATCATTCCGTTTTCAAAATTAGTATGATTTAAAAATTGTTAATGTGTTAAATGAAATTTGCGCTTTTTTCACTAATAAATGCATCCATCACTGTATCGCATACGTCATTGGTGTTAATCATTACTTAAAATTTGTATATTTTCCATGTAGCAATGTTTATCACTAACTAATTTAATAATCACCAACATTACCAAGATGTTAACCTTCACTAGATAGCGCTATTCTCAGTCTTAACTGGCGGCTGAAATGTTTAATAAAAATACGTCAATTTTGACGGGTTAAAGCTAGTATTAAACTCAGGCGATCATCTTAAAGTAACTATGACACCATTGGTAGAGAAAAAAACTGGAAATGAAAGGTTCCAAGTTCGGGTCCCGGAGTTGGATTTTTTACAAATAATTTACGCTATGTTTCGTTTCGATACTGCTGTAGCCTGATGAAGATACAGTGATTTCGAAATCAGCCAAAGCCAAATGAATCATCGCGGTTTACAGAATATTAAATTGGTTCAAAATTATTTTACTATTCGAGTATTTTAAATTTGGGAGAAAATTAAATCTTTTTATTTTATGCGTATTGAAATCATTTTTCAATTACGCCGGTATTCAACGCGAATCCATCACGATTGGATAGCTAATAATGATATGAAAATAAATACATTTACCATTGCGCAAATGATAATTTGCGTGGGTAAATATTTAGTATTATTCCGAATGTCTAATGAAGCCAAAACCGCCCCATTAGCCCGTTAGTCTAAAACAATTTGAGCGCACATTTTGCAGAGGACAAAAGCGGCGCCGATTATCAGCGGCGCATCCCCTCGTTTTAGAACTAATATTAAATCCAATATTCACGTGTGACATATCTGTTAGCGGCAAAGTACGAACATTGGTATTGGGCTAAAATCCAGGGCAAATATATGTTACTTGTACCTGACAACCGAAGGATGGCGATCGTGGGCCAGGCTTAAAATCGGTCCTAGCTTCAATAAGTTTTTAAGAGTTTCTGAGATATCTCTACATGAGAGAGTACGGGCATTATCCTTGGTTTTACCCAACCGAGTTTCTCCAGGGTATGCTTGGCTACAATAGTTTAGAGACTAGAAGGAATGTGTATTTGATTACACATTTTTATCGATTGTTGCGCGGTATGATCGACAATACTGAAATTATGCAGAGCATTGGTTTGTATGTTCCTGATAATTACCTTAGACATCGTCAGCATAGATTGTTTCACATTCCAATATACAGGACCAACCTGCCGATGGTTATGCCTGTTGGAAAAGCTACAGCTATGCTGAACAAAATCGCTTTGGATATTGATATATTCCATGTGTCTGAGGGGGTTTTCCGAAGCGGGATTCTCACACACCTCTGACCAGATTGTACAGGTCACTTTTAATTGGTTAATAATAAATTGTTATTTTAATATACAATATGCATATGTGTGTGTATATATGTATGTATATGTATATGCGTATGTATGTATATATATGTGTATAAATTCATAATATGTATGCATTAAATATAAAGTTTGTAATGTACATATTATGTAATAAATAAAAATTTAAATTTAAATTTAAATAAGACCAACCAATTGAAGACGAAACGAAGAACGAAGCCTCAAGCACACGGGCGTAGTTTACACTGGTCACGCCCCCTTATTCATTCCCTCCTTGGCCTTTCGATCGACTAGAAGCATTTAACTTTTAAGTGTGATTCTATCTGTAACCTCAATTGAACCGCAATTAATTCAGTGTAAATTAACTGTAAGTGTATTTCTTTCCCCGCCCTTTCTTCGTTTCTGCCTTGAAGCAATAAAAAATATTTATCTCAAATTCTTCCATACAAATTAACCGGTGTGTGGGCAGTTATTTAGCGACAGCCATCCGCAGCACTGGCGATATACGTGTGTGCGAGAAAGAGACGAAGTTATATGACTGCGTCACGCCAAACAGTAATACGATAACGCACTTGACGTTACGTGTGTCGTAAATATTGTTGTACGATTTTTGATACTCAAATCTTTTTTCAAAAGCGAAATCGGCGTATTTGTTGGTCTTGTAGTTCGAACCTCAGTTCAGAAAACCAGCAAGTTATTCCTGCTCTTATAGCACAGGTGTTAAGCTTAGTTTGAAAATAATTACAATATTTAAATGACCTTTATTCCGTCACAAATTTTAATAAGTTGAGCGGAGAACTTTATTATTTTTTCAATAAATAGAAACTATTTTTCATCAAAAGTGAAATTCTGGCTACAAGAAAAGGGAAGAAAGCATGCCCAAAACCTGTTATAAGCCAAGATATAACCAAAATTTGCAAAATACTAGTAGCTATATGAACATTTACTTTCATCTTTTATATACTTTTAATTATTTTATTAACTATCCAATTCAGATGATTTTTTACTTTGTCTATAATAAAAACTAACACCATTATTAAATTTTAAACAATTAATTATTACTATCACTTATTTTTTATTGGCACTAAGATTGATTAACAAAATAACTATTTTATGTAAATAATAAATATTCTTGAACATATTCTACTGGAAGAGTACTGTCTGCCATAATACAGTAAATAACTAGTGTAGCAGGCAGGGCGTCAAATTAATATTATAGTGTTAAACTTGCTGCCAAGACAATAAAAAAAATTATAACGATAATTCCCACAGTTTAAATATAAGAAATGATTTTTCATCTAAATTGGGTGTATTTTAATGTCCAAAATCGTTATCATTTTGTAATATTTGAATTTTAACGATACATCCTGTAAAATATTTAAATATAAGCAAATAAATAAATATATTAATTTAAAAAAAAAAATGTTTTCAAAAAAATTGATAATTTTTTCACAAAATGGCTAAAACCCCTGATAAATAACTATTAATCAAACAGCTGTTCGATCGGTGGCTAATCACGCCATCTGTCAGTCCGGAGTGGAAGATACGTAAGGATAGGCTATATTCATATTTAATCAACCTGACCCAATCTTATCTGAACGTTGACAAATGATATTGTGAGTAGCTTATACAGCACCAATCGTCACGTGTCACGATGAGAGAGAGCTGGCAAGACATCTTCTCTTTCACAACCTGTTGAGACAATGCTGACATTATGAATTATATTTCAAAACAAATGACGGACAGTTATGTCTCACTGTTAAAAAAATACTCTTAGATAAAGACATTCTTAAATAAATAATAGCTTGTTGGTCTTGTGGTCAGGATTGTCGCCTCGTGATTCAAAGGTCGCAGGTTTGAAACTCACTCAAGATCAGCAAGTATAGCACAAGCGTTTAGCTTAGTTTGAAAATAGTAAGAATATTGAAGTGACACGTATTCTGTGTTCGCATCTCTATTTTCAATTGAAGAAAAAATGACTACCCGTATATTCGTTAATTTTTAATAAATATTATTTATATATAAATATATTATTAAAAAATTATTTATCATGCTTTCTTATAGAAGCTTGACAGAGATGAATCTATTTATATGGGAAACATGTATGTAAGGCTTTATCGATTGTCCACAGGGCTTATGAGCTGTGTGTAAAAATATTGCATAAAAATAAATAGGTACCGGATAAATTTTCAGTCATACTCTAGTCTAAAAATATATTAAAGATTATCATATAGGTATACATTAAAGAGAAAATCGCTAAAAATTCCACTTTAATAATATACAGGTATCATACATAACCAACAGAAAAATATATGTATACTTTGTCACAGGAAGAACCATAGATGCATCAAGCATAGTCCCTTCAAATATTTGAAAGAATACATTATGTGTGGAATTGGTGAACGTTGCATTGCGTAGAGTGACGACTTAAGCCAGGTCATCCCTGTGATCACCCTAAAAATTCTTCCATAAGCGTTTCCCATATAAATAGCTTCGTCTCTCTTCTTTAATTAACTCTCTGTGGACAAAATCCAGTAATTGTGTTCTCAGAACGTACATGTAAAAATATTGTTAGAAATAAATTTTCAATAAAGATAAAAAAAAATATTTCTTGTCATAATTAATCTCATTATTATATTTTTCTATGCTTTTGTATTTGCTTTCTGCTTTATATTATTATTTTTTCTTTACATTTTATTTGAAGTATTCATCCCTTTAATGTACCCTTGTTTAATGTACTCTTTACTCTATTTTTTGTAAAAGGCCTGAAGGGTGTTAAAAATAAAATAAAAATACTTATTAATTATTTAAATAATCATTACAATGTTTTGTTCGTAGGACATATCAAATTACAAAAGAGAAAACGAATTTTTTTACAAATCTAAATTGTGTTTACCTCACCCATGAATTTACCTGTTTCATAATATGTTTCCAACTTTCCACACTTTGGCGGTAACATAATATTCAAATGATGAATTCAATTTTGTATGCGTTTTCATTGCTGTTTTCAACAGATTCTTCGGTCAAAGTTAATTGGGCGGACATCGCCGGTCCAGCAAACATTTCATTTTAATTAACCGATTTATCCTACAATAATAATTGATATGATCAAACAACTTTTTTTTCTCTATTGCGACGCATCTACCATATGTGTAGTGCATAATGCAATAACGAATAATGAGCATGGGCGGTTTATACCAAAATATGGACTTTTCTGTTTTATTTTATGGAAATTGGCCATTGAAATATATCCATAACATTAACAGTGACTTGATTTTTATATTTATAACAGTAATTGAAATAACATCAACCTGAACACCATAAGATCCCATAGAAACGAGCTCCGCAATTGTACTCGCTTGTCAAATGCTTAGTAAAAGAAGAAAATTTTAATATTTTATTGTAACAACGTGACTTCTAAAACATCATATGTTAGAAAAAAATATAGTACTTTACTTTGTGTTGTAGGCACTAATGGGTATTGAATTCATAAAGAAATCCCATAAATACCTACCGAGAAGCACCTCAAAGTCTGCGCTTATCAAAACCTTCACTTGCTGAAATGTCAAAAGTGAATTGAATATAGTAATGCCTCAGAATATTTAAGACTATTCACAACATGGCCTCTCAATACATTACCGACTTCTGCATTCCATTTTCCACAAATGACAGAAAACTAACCTTTCGCTCAGCATCAACATGTAATACAAGTAGGTTAGTAGAAGCAAATCGCGTCCACAAAAATTTCGGTGACCGTGCTTTCGCGATGGTTGGACCAACGTTATGGACTAACTACTAATAAACTGAGAAAAACGGACAGCTTATCACAGTTCAAAGAACAACTAAAGACGCACTTGCATAGACAATCATATAAAAACCTATAGAATCAGATCGTCACTATACAACCTAATGTTTTCCACTCCGAAAACACCTGATTCTTCCTGGCATTCTTGGAACTGTTATAGTTTTAAAAGTTTATTCCATTTTTGCATATCATGTAGTTAATATAAATAATAAATAAGTTTTTTAGCCAGTAAGTTGTTATGAAATATTTTTTTGTATGAAGCGCCCTTGAGGTGAGTACTCACGAAAAAGGCGCTATATAAATGATCCAATTATTATTATTAAGCAGCGTGCAGTCAATACATAAAATAAAGCGCACTTAAATCCAATATGTATCTTATCAGATTAAAATTTTTTTTTTATTAAATTTATTTGGTAAATGTACAAACTTAATCAATATAATATAATTAATACACATTATTACACGCTTATCCACTTTTAAATCAGAATTTAGTCTCTAAAAGTTGGGTATTACTTATAAGATTTAAAAATATATGTTTTTGGCGTATATTGGCATAAACTTTAAACGAATCAATTCCTGTGTTCCCCCCTCCTTGCCTTCCCCTTCAAACGGCGACTTTGAAACGATACGGATTTATACTTCGTTACACCAAATATTGGAGATTTGTAGTCTATTAGTGTACAAAGTGTCCTTGACGAACAGGTGAGACAGTCATAAAGTCCACTGGCATTTGAATGTGTTCGAGAGACCCGAGAGAAGGAACACTGTGAGTCCTGGTTTCCTATTCTTCGTGTCTCCGATCTAGGTGTATTCTCGCCAATATTTTTTACATAGAACTCATACTTCAATGTATTGAAGTACACGTGAAAAACATTGATAAATTTTCTCAATGTTTTTCCGTGTTCCATATCTATTAAATACATTTTTATTTTCGTCAGATCTGTATCGCGATTCAAATATTTTAATCATAAACTATACAACAGTTTTTCTAATAGAATTTAATATGAACGCTCCAAGCATACTAGAAAAGGGAGGAGTTATTATTTTTAAAATTAACAACATGAATTAGAAATCTATAAAGAATTTCGAGGTCCTAACACAAATTTTAAAAATGATACCTTATATATATTTTAATTATCTGTGGATCTTTACAAAGTCGTATTTCTTACCAAAAATGTTTTCTCTCAAAAAGTGTGTTTTCTGGAATATTTTCGATTCTTTATTCGTATTCAGCACCCCAAAACACAAAAAGTAATGACATTTTTTTCAAAGGGAAGATTTTGGCGACAATTAGAGTTATAGGTAACACATTTTTTTAACTGCTAAAAATTGTAAAATGTACATACGTGGCAGTCGTTGTATATTTAGCAACCTTTACCAAAGTTTTGTGTCCCCTCTTTCTAGAAAATACCATGAAAAGCACCTGTTTTTGTCTTAATATCTGTTATCTCCCTGTTACAAATACTAAGGATTGCTGGTGCAAATATTTTCAAATATTCTCAATTTTTAATACGTATATCTATATATCTTAATATTTACATATTAAAATATAAACAAACTAAGCAGGTGCTTTATGGTACCTTAAAGTATTAGGAGTGATGTCTAAAATCAAATGAATGGTCTAAGTACATTATGTTTTTGAATCTTTTTATGAAAGTAGTATTAACCTAACCTAACCTAATCATGGAATTAGAAAAACAAAGATTTATCCGACATTTTGTTTAATATTGAATTATTTGTAGCAAAATTCTGAAAATTTGTATTTTTTAAAACTGTAATTTAAACATTTCCAGTAATTTAAGAGTCTGCAAGAAAAGTAAGTTATATTTCGGAATACTATAAAGCTTAAAACATAATTTTATATTAAATTACAATAAATTTTTTGAATGCACCCACCTATCTACCTGAAACAATATTCAAAGTAATCTACCCCGTGAAAGAGGGTAGGCACTATTTTATAAAAATGTAAGTAATATCAATAATCCTTTATCATTTTCGTTTCATGATTTTAATAATCCCTTTCTTCTTTATATAATATCCGAGAATTACAACATTTCAAAAACAATTTCTTCAAAAGGGGTTTTCACAGAGATCAATGCGGTGGAAAATTTCCCGAAAATTTCCTTTTCCGCCCACTGGACCGATTGTATGTTTGGCTATGTTAAGTCGGATTTCAGTCAAACCTGCAACTTTACATTTCCGATAATCCGTCCGATCTCCCTGAACCGGAAAATCGGAAGTGCTCTATCTCCCAGTGGACGCCACAAGGATTGTTCGGAGAGTTTTTCGTCCAACTTTTTGAAACAAAATTTAATCCTTCTAACGGGTGACCCACAATTCTCAAAGAATTTTCTTTATTAAAAATAAATACATAGTGGTAATAAAAATTAATCAATAATAAATATTAATTGATATTTCTTATTTAATAATGATGCTAGTGCAGTATCCCAGGTTCACAAAGACTTTAATAGATGAAATAATTCAATAAATATGCGTGATATAAATGTCATGTTGTAGCCAATATAAATTTTAAAAAAGTTTTATAAAACCACGCTCGTAATTAAATGTACTAAAAAGTAAAAAATAAATTTTCGAAAAAAAAAAAAAAAGGTCGGCGCTTATGATATTGATTACAGAATTCTGTTATAGATCGAGGGAAAGCGCCCATGCTTTTATTTGGAGAGTAAAAATAAAAAAAAAATTGTCTGAAATTTTTGTTTTTACTTTTTAGTGCATTTGAAAATAAGCGTGGTCAAAAATATTCATATAAAACGACTTTCTATTTTTTTGGTCTTAATATTACCCAGCGAGTAAAATTACTTCGGTAGGAAACTGGTGAGCTCATTAACTAATTTCCCATATGAAAGTCTGATTAATTAATTATGACGAATTAATTGATTAGTGTATTGTCATCGAGAATACTTCTGTTTACAAAATTTAAGCACGATCGGAACTGGGGAGCAGATGAAATATCAATTATTAGATTCCGTCCAGACAAACAGACAAATAGGTGAAGCAAGTATAAACGTGGAAAAATTCAAAATGAAATATCGATTATTGTATGATTCCGTCCAGACAAACTGACATGCAACTGAAGCTAATTAAAAAAATATATTTGATCTTAGAAATTATGAGCGATTTTATTATTGAAAATCTATTAAAACCACTTTATCATTTTAATTGTTTTGTTTTAATAGTGAAAGATTATTATTTTTCACTATTTCAATTTTAAAAGTCATAAATAATATTTGATTTACTTAGAGGTATTTTTTAGGGGAAAGCACTTCAGGTATCAAAAGTCTCCGTTCTAGTGCAAAATCAAGTGAATATTTGCCCCATTTACTTACTGGAAATGCACAGAATCAGGAAATCTCAGATGACATACAGTCACTCACAGATACAGTCATCCAGTGGTACCTAAGATGAATTAAGGGCTCAACAGGCCTTCTTTAAGCCTATCGGAGCCTGTGAAAATATGTAGCAATGAATAAAAATGGACAGAAAAAGTGGGGAGGCTTTTATCCAGCAGTAAACAGAAGACAACTGATGATGACGATGGCGATTTATATGATGAATATAATAATGAATGTTCTTAGGTATTCACGGCCTCTCAGAATCTTCTGGTCTATGCCTTCTGAGGTATTATGCCGTGTTATAACGACCTTTCTGACCGACGTTTCGGATTCCATTGCAGGGTCCATCATCAGGGCTGATGTGTTATTGTGAGTGTTGGTGTTGTGGTTAAGTAGTGGCTTGCAATACCGTGTCGAATGCTTGGTAGTTCTTAAAGCGGCGGATACAGCAGCCGTATAGGATACTTACTTTATTTTTGGCTGTCGAAAAAGTTACACGTATTTTAAAACCTTTATGATGCCTCAACTTCCGCATTCGACAAAAACGGCTACTTGTGAATTCTATTTATTCCTGAAGATAAAAAAAAAACAAAAAGAAAAGTTTTATCAATATTGAGAAGATATAAACTCAATATCTGAAAGAGCTAAACGCCGAACTCGCTCGAATATTGAAAAAAAATGGCTGGTATAATTGTTAAGTATCTATTGGGGACTAATTTGAAGAGAATAATACTACTATTGATGAAAAATGTTTTTTTAGAAAAAATAAAATTCGACTTCCCATATGTATAACATTACGAATAAATAGATGAAAAAGCAAATCATCAAAACCCACAATTGGGGTATACCTAATACTTATATTTCATTTGCAAAATTGTATATGAAATATATGAAGGTTAGAACATATACAGAAAAGACACCTAGAAAAACATTAAAATGTTGATCAAGACAGAAAACTTTCCACCGATTGCATATTGCGCCAACAAGCTTTAACTTATTTAATATAATCTAGCTGTAACCCGTCAAAAATGACGTACTTGAGCATATCGGTTCCTGAAGAATAAGTATTTATTTATTAAAATAAAAAAATAAAAAAATTTAAATAAAGGAAGGTACGAACGTTACAAGCAGTAACGGACAGACAAAATGAAATCACTATTATTTGGATAAGCATTATCGGTGTACTTATGTACGCACATATAAAGTTAATCAATTAAAACGTATATACACGATTTCCAAGATTAGCTTGTTATGTTGGTAAGAAATCAACCTACGTTTTTGGGTCACTCTGTAGTGAGTAGAGTGGATAAATCTTGTTTTTATTTCAGTTTTTTACGGATTCAAAAAAACGGATACATGTCCAAATCATCAAATATAAACATTGCCAATTTTTATATATATTTTTTTGTAAATTTCGCGTACACGTCATATTTTCCGATTATTATATTTCTCTTCAAGAAGGGTAGACATGATCGAGTTGTTGATCCGAGACGGGGATTATATATATATATTATCCCTTTTCTCTATTATATTTAATATTTTCTGCATCAACAACATGATGACAAGGGTATATATTTTTAAATTATTTCAAAATATAAGAGTAGCCTTAAAAAAAGTTTTTTTTTTAAATATAGAAATAAAACAAACACATACAAAAGTTATTGAACAATATGTACATATATAACAAAATTGTAACGAATTACGTGTATCCTAGCATAATTTACGTATACATGGTTATATGGAATATATAATAATATTCCTACCTCGATTATGAGTCAAAAATGTTCAAGCTATCATGAACTAATATCAATAGTTATGGAGATATGTGACATCAAAATTTGCATTTTTTTTTTTTTAATATTTCTTATTTATTTTTTGTGAAACGTTGGACAATCATTACATTAACTTTTTTTAAATGTATATATAAATGAAATATTTTTTTTAAATGCAAACTTTAATGTCGCATATCTCCATAACTATTGGTATTAGGTCATGATAGCTTGAATATAATCGACGAATAATTTCAACTCATAATCGAGGCAGAAAATATAGTCCTGTGAGTTTATTAATGTTTTACAAATAACCCTGTAAATAATATATGAATTTTAAAAAAGACAATGCAATATTATAGTCACACTAAGCATTAAGCATTGAAGCGTTCTAAATGTGGATCTATGGGAAAAATTCAAAATGTTTTGGAGGGAACGAGTTACGAATGAAAGTTTTATGATTCGTATGATTTAAGAAAAGGAAGTAAATAAACAACACGGGGATCCGAAGAATATTCGAAGACAAGGACGTTGTAACATGGGGACGACAGAATAAGAACAACCATGTAAGCAGAAAGACTTCAGAGCCGCAAAATTAACAAGAGACCAAGCACCCCAGGGAAGCAGACCTCCAGAACGACCATCTAAAATAACATCTAAATAAAACACTGGAAATTAATTAGAGATTTTTAATTAATAATCAATTTACTTTTCAATGTACAAAGTCACTTAACACGATTAAACTTAACGCTTTTCTTTAAATTACTCTATTTCACAATATATCACTCGTAAATAAGCACTTTTTTATTGCTGGAAGACATTAACATTCAGTAGAACATTCCATCCAGTTTCCGCTCGCAGTAATTATTTCGTCTTTTCAGGTAAGAACTTCGTTCGATTATTTGCTTCGATATCTGTCGCTTCGCAATTTGACGACTGGGCATACCTGGCCATCATCTGCGACGCACTTCGCAGTGATTTTGCATGGTAACTAACTGTCAACACGACAAAAACAACTCCAGCGCTTCCACTTACATCTCAAAAATTACATTACATTAAAAAGTACTTTCTAGTGTTTAGGAGAAGATTCTCGTGGCTTCTAGGCATTTCTAGGTGTTTCTCGAATATTTCAGATAATAAGAAGATTTTAGATCACCCTAAGCCGTTCTTGATTTTTCGAAGTGGTGTGACCAGTGACAAAGGAGTGAGTAATTATTTTAAGCATCTCGTCACAATATGGAGGAACACCGAATACTTCAATATCTCGGACATGTGATGAGACATCCAGAGAAGTTCGAGAACTTGCAAATCATAATAAAGAAAAAGTTTTCCGGGAATCAGAAACAAGGAGAACATTTTCGTTGAAAAACCTAAGACAGGAGTTTAGATATTAGAAGCAAATAAAGTAATGACAGGAAACATGAAAGCCAACGGTGAATGGATAAAGCAGAAGAAGTCACGCTAACAGGAAAATCCATCAGTGTACTGTGTCGCAGAATATTGTAAACATAAGACCGGTTTAAAATAGAAAATTATATTTTTCAGAACATAGCATAAAGCAGTCAACCGACAAAAGAAAGTTCGGACATCTGTCCCTGATAGTGACTTTATATTTTTATTAATTTGTTTTTTCATCGGATTTTTACGATTAAGACCCGATTTCTTATTACAAAAACAGCAACAATTTATAAAGGATTCTTTATCAGTATGACAAAACATATTAATTTGCATTTTGTGGACAAGTCAAATATAATACTGTCAAGAGATATTGGAATTGGAAAAAAATACTCGTAATCAGTGATAAACATCGGGCGAGCACCTGCCGACAAGCGATAAGTCTTTCTATATTGAACAGAATAAGTGAGAAAGTGATCGATGCAATAGAAACAACGTAATAAAAAGTGTTAGGACGACTAACAAGAGATAATGAGTGCAAATTAAGAAATGGATATAAGTGTATTAAATTTTCTAGAAACATTTAGTTCTGTAAATTTTAAGAAAAGTGCTCAGACTTAAATTGTATTTAGTAACTTGGCGTATTAAATTAAATTTTAAATTATTTTAGCATTTCATTTGCCTCCCGCAAACACCTCTCGTGATAATATCTTTACTCAAATTTAAGTACATCTTAATATTTTATCAAATAAATATTAGAACGTGAGTTATTTCCTAAAAATACAATTTAACGCAGTTAAGTTAAATTAGAGCACGACAAAAATCGTTAATACATAAAATTAAATAATATGCTGTAATGTTTATGTTGCCGTAACTATTTGGCAATTATGAAAACCCATAGATAACGCGTGTAAATTGACGTATTGCTCTATTTTTTAATTCAACCATAGTTTATAGGTCGATCGTAAAAAGAAAAAAAAGAAAAAAAAATATTAGAACATAAGCTATTTCCTAAAAATACAATTTAAAGCAGTTAAGTTAAATTAGATCACGACAAAAAACGTCATATATAAAATTAAAGAAAATGCTGTAATGTTTATGTTGTCGTAACTATTTGGCAATTATGAAAACCTGTAGATAACACGTGTAAATAGACGTGTTGCTCTATTTTTTAATTTAACCATTGTTTATAGGTCGGTCGTAAAAAGAATTTCATCGGCAACCACAGCAAAGTGCAGCATATACTCGATTTACATCAAGCGGAGCACTGCTTCAAATCCCAGAACCAGGACGGACTCCGTAAGTACATTTTTAACTATATGTAAGTAAAGGACTTCGTAATTAAATTTTCAAGTGTGTAAGTAGCTGGCTATTGTAGTATAGATATTTCGAGTATCTAGATCATGCGCTTTATCGGCGAAGATTGAGAAAGGAAATCTTTCTTTCCTCTATGCATCTCCGACCCATATTTGGTGTGGCAATTTCGTCCGCTGTTGTTGCTGACAAATATCAAAATCCGAAAGGTATCGTATTTGGGTCATGTGCTCAGAGGAGAAAAATATGAATTGCTCCACCTGATTCTTATGGGCAAGATAGAGGGTCGTAGAGGTGTTGGAAGGAGACAAATTTCCTGGCTCCGCAATATACGCGACTGGACGGGCATAAGAAGTGTTGGAGAGCTGTTTCGTGCTGCCCAGGACAGGGATGCTTTCTCTCGGGTGATAGTCAACGTTGGGGGGACCTGACATGACACCAAAAGAAGAAGAAGAATTTCGTCCGCCATCATATACCATGATTCTATTCCATATAAAATGTACAGAGAACACGTACTACACGCAAATTTAAAATTTTTCATGACTGTCCAATACATTTTTTCTACATAAAGTTGAAAGTTCTCATATTACATCGGACTTAGGTAGATACTGTTTGAATTATTTATTCAAATGGAGTAGTTGGTGTGATCGCTCAGTCAGCATAAATATTTATTTATTAGTTATCACGTGTCTGCATAGCCAAACAAATTAATTCGGCCTCTGAAAAACCCGTCCCAAACTAGAAAAAAATCACAATTTATCAAATTTGACTGTAGCGTAAACTTTTTGAAAATTTACATTTACATCATGAATATTTTATCATATTATACAATATTATATTAAATTGATATTTTATTTCCAATTTTATTTAAAGTACATCCGTTTGCATTAGCCTCAGCTGAGAATCTCTTTTTTCAATCGTCATTTTTATGTTGACATTTTTTTAATTTCGTTTTCTGTTAAAGCGATGAATTCCATTTTCACTAAATTTAGCGGATAAAGTTACGATTTTACAAAATATTCGTATTATCCAGTTTTTGAAACAGACAAGCGGGGTATGGCCGGTAAAATGTCGCAAAAAACTGATAACTTTTCAACCCACACTTTTTTTGAAGCTCGCAACTTGTACGAAAAATTATAAATTTCATAAATAAATCCGGAAAAAGTTATGGACATGGGAATATTTAGATGAAAAAGTAACGGTTTTGTTATTTTTTCAAATTGTAGAAGCACGAATACGACCTTCTTACGTTCATCAAAAATTTATTCTAATAACCATTAGAATGATATGATATAATGTGGGCGATGGATTTCACGACAGAGCGTGCTGGTTTTAAGTAGATATTAGGTCCTTACATATGAAATTGGCGTTTAGTATGGGAGGAACATAAAGCCGATTTTTTTTTATTATAATATATTTATTTAACCAAAGTATGTACCATTGCTATCTATGCACTTTTGCCATCTCATAGGTAGTTCATCGATCCCTTTACTAAAAAAACCATTCGGACGGGAATCAATAAAATCTTTGAAGACGGTTTGGACTGCCCCATCGGAGTTGAATTTTTTCCTTTGCAAGAAGTTATCCAAATTTCGAAAAAAAATGGTAATCTATTGGGGCAAGGTCCGGAAAGTACGGTGGATGTCTTAGACATTCCAATTGAAGCTCCTCTAATTTGGTAGCCGTCTGTTGTGCAGTGTGTGGTCTAGCGTTATCATGAAGCAGCAGTGGCATAGAGCGATTAATCAGCCTCGGTTGTTTAGCAGCTAGCTTTCCATCATGGTTTGCAGTTGCTGACAATAGACATCTGCCGTAATCGTCTGGCCAGATTTAAGAAAGCTGTAGTGAACGACACCAGCACTAGTCCACCACACGCTCACAAGTAACTTTTTGGAGTCAATTTTCGCTTGGGGCATGGTTTGGCTGGTTCGGCAGGGTTCAGCCATTGCGATGAGCGCTTCCGATTATCGTACAGGATCCATTTTTCATCACAGGTAATGATTCGACTTAAAATCCCTTCATTATTGTGCCGGTTGAGTAATGCAACGCAGCAGTCAACGCGCGTTTGTTGATTTGCTTCACTCAATTCGTGAGGTACCCACCTTTCAAGCTTTTTCACCTTACCAATTTGCTTCAAGTGGATTAAAACAGTTTTATCACTAACACCGCAGCCTGTAGCTAACTCGGATGTGGTTTGCGATGGATTCCGCTTCCACAATAGCCTTCAATTCTTCATTATCAACTTTGGTCTCCGGCCGTCCACGGGACTTGTTCTGCAGGTCGAAATTTCCAGAACGAAAACGTTGGAACCAAAAACGCACTGTGTTTTCTTTTGCGGCACCGTCGCCATACACATCATTAATCCTTCGAGCCGTTTCTACAGCACTGGTGCCACAGTGGAATCGTACTCGTAAATAACGCGATATTTCAAGTTTTTCATTTTGTAAACTGAGTGACGCAAAGAAAAAATCAATTGGGGGAAAAACAAATTAATTATAATTTTCAAAACACAAATACATGAATAAATAGCTGTATAAATTTGGATTTGTAATTCCTAACCAAAGAGAAGATATTTGAGATCAAATTTGCCAGTACGGCAAAACGCCAATTTCATATGTAAGGACCTAATATTTAGCGCATTAACTGTATAATGAATAATACATAGACTGCGCCGCCTAAGTAATCAATACAGCTATGTTGATATATTTAAAGCTCTCACACTAAACACATAAAAAACTAATCTTCTACAAGATATGTACTTCTATTTTATAATTTGCCTACATATTTAGTGTATTATTAATTTATCTTGCTTACATTCTTTCATTTTTTAATTTCCACTTATTGCTTATTGTATTTATATTGTTGATATTCTTATGTATTAGATAGCTTTGTTATTTGAACGTTGTATGCTTTTATTACGTAAAATCCCTATTGAGAGCGTGTATTATTAATAAATAATAAAAAATACCGGAAAATTTCACCATTCATTTAATTGCAATAAAATATTTATTAAAATAGTTATTTAGTCGAATTTTATATCCTTTCAATCACGCATCAATATGAACTAATTATTTATTTAAGCACACATGTTTAATAAAATTAGTTCATTATAGTGTCAAAGCTAAATCTGATTTAAACAATTATACAAGTAGAATGTAGAGTTCTCAAGTGTCGTACGCTCTAAGTAATTGAAAAAAAAATCGTCAACTATCTCATTTATAAAGCAGAAAATCTGTTTACGTGAAGCAGCAATAATTCGCGAACAATGCTTTCTGCGAGTTTGTGTTTACTGGGGTATTATGCCGTGTTGTTACGACCTTTCGGGCCGACGTTTCGGATCCCATTGCAGGGTCCATCATCAGGGCATGTAGTGATCAGACAACAGATGAAACATACGCACAACACAATATAACACATCATGACTTCGGAACGGTATTGCAAGCCGATACTTAACCCCAACACCAACACTCACAACAAAGCATCAGCCCTGATGATGGATCCTGCGATGGGATCCGAAACATCGGCCCGAAAGGTCGTAACAACACGGCATAATACCTCAGTAAACACAAACTTGAAGATTCTGAGTGGCCGTGAAAACCTAAGAACATTCTTAATGCTTTCTGCGGTCGTGATATTTTAATAGATTATTCTATCTAAAATTCCTTTATTTTTTAATATTTTTATCTTTTTTTCAGCTTTGCAAAGTCATTTCAATCATAAGCTACGGTGCATTCTAATTTAAATTAAACTGTCAAACAAATTACCGAATAAGAAAAATATTTCGAAAAATTGAGTTTTAAAAAAACTCATGGAAAAATTCATTTGTTTTGATAACTCGCAATGAAAAAAAAAAGTTATCACTTGGTAGGTTTCGGTTTTTATCTACTTTCCTGTAAAAATTAATATTTTTCAGTATTTTTCATTTAAATATACTAGAATAATAAAAAATACATATATGAATTAAAATATCCGGCGACGTCGGATAGCAAAACTAATTAGCTTGTAGAAAAATCTTTATTTATTTTAGCGTTTGTCAAAATGATTACTTAGATTTTTTGTGAGTAAAATTGTAACAAAGTGTAAAATTTATTTATATTAACTGTATAAAAAAAATGTATTTACAAGTAGTAAACAATCTATCGTTCGGTGACTTGCTAGATCCTTGGTCACTCAACAGAAAAGTTTTCGACTAATGTGTACAGCCAAAAATGCGATTTATTAATTACAAATTAATTAAATAATGTACCACGTCACTTAACACTACTAAATTAACCTTACCCTTTAAATTACACTGTTTCGCAATATATCACTCGCTTATATTTCGCTCGCAGTAATCGCTCCGGTTTATTTTGCCTTTTCAGGAAAGAACTTCGCAAGATTATTCGCTTCACAATTTCGCGGTGATTTCGCACGGTAACGAACTATCAACGCGACTACAACAACAACTCCCTCACCGCGGCCGGCGCTTCTATTTATATCTGAAACTGATACTCTCATACTTTCTGGATTATCATAATGTTTAGGTGAAGATTTTCATGGCTTTTCTAAGTATTTCTCGAATGTTTCAGATGACTCCCGAAGATTGTAGATCATCGTAGGCCGTTCTCGATTTTTCTATAGCGTTGTAGTGACAAGTGACAAGAGTGCGAAATTCTTTTAGCATCTCGTTACAATATTGTGTAGTAAATGCAGTATTTTTGATAAGGGTAATCAGAATGCATAGAATATATTTAATATCAATATTACTAACGTAGGCATTCATTTCAAAGATTTTTTTTTTATATTATTCAATCAATTAACGATGCTAATATTATAAATTGAAGTATAACAAATTTCGCATCCCATTTATTCGTTCACATTCTTACCGTTTTTTTCTGCTTATTAAAATAAACGCTCAATTTCTTAACTTTAAAAATATTTAGGTATTGAAATAAAACGGATATTTAATACGAATTGTATGGATGTTTAAATATGATTACGATACACCGATTTTCAAAATAAATTTGCAAATTTGGAAGCGTTGTTCTGGCGTAAGTCTATTCATCGTGATATGGCAAACCAAACCGACATCAGCTGTCAAATTGGCTGTAGCTAAAAAAAGTGCTGCCAATTCGAAAAATAAACCTCTAAAAACACATTATATTTAAACACTAATAAAATTATTTTTCCAATGGCCACTGCCTCGATTTTTATTTCATTTTAAGGTTTTATTCCTCTATAAAAAACACCCCTGATAAACCTTAAATCGTTAACTTCCAAAAATATTATTTTATGAGGAAAAAATATACCTAATGTTCTACTTGCGCAAACGGGTTGTAATGAATAAGTATTTTTACATTAGTTGAAAAACCATTGTCTTTAATTTTCTTAGCCGGCCTACAATTTGCGAAGAAGTCAAGTAATTGTACCACAAATAAAGGGTGGCGCACATTGTAGACAAAACACGAGACCGGCATACTTATTCCTGTCCCGCGCTGGCGAGGCAGGCAGTTAACCTGTAAAGTCCGAGCGCGATGTCCAACGTAAGCGGCGTTTGGACTGCTCACGTTAACCATCTGATTGGCTAACGCGGAACCAAGACGAAAAGCAAGATCTGTAGAAAGAGACACGTGACTCACAAGCGCAATATTTAGTCCAATCAATGCAGTGTAACGAGCCAATTTACGTTATTTAAATTCGGCAAGCGTTTTCTTTAAAACAATTGAACGCCTCCAAATCCACCCAGTGTAATCTAAGACGCATCCATAAACATAAGATGAGAGTTATTATTGATTATGCTATGCCAAATTTGCAATACAGTAAAACCTCGATATAACGGACCTCTATTTAACGGACTTCGGATATAACGGACAAAAAATCCGGTCAAATGTAAAAAAATTCAAAACTTCTTGTTAATATTATACATGCTAAAATTCAAGAGTTGCCGCATGTAAACAATTTTTAGCAGCCATGATAATCACGTCATACGTCTAGCACTAGAATTTGAGACATAATGCCGTCCCGCTCGTAGACTACAACTAGCTGGAGCGATAGTATATTAGGGGATTCCCTGATATTATAATAACGCGTGGGTTTCTATGGGTGTTTGCCACGCTGGCCGGGGATTCACGCAACTCTACAGCAGTTTGACTTGAATGAACGCATTTAGTGTACTCCAGTAAATAAATTAAAACTTTCGCAACCCTACCCTTCAAATATGGACAAACGGAAAAGAATCAATCTAATGACCAACCAAAAACTAGAAATTATACAAAAGTTGGAGTCTGGAATGTCTGCGTCTCGTATATGTGAACAATACGGCAAAAAACAGCAAACTTCAAAAGTGCAAACAAAACTTGATTCCTTTTTCAAAGCAGGATTATCGAAAGCAAGCGCGTCGATATCTAACAGCAACGTCACTTCACGACGAATGTCCGAAGACAATTAAATAGATTTTTTTTTTGTGTTTTGTATTTATTTATACTAAATACGGTGTTAATATTTTCAAAAAAAAGTTTTTTGATTTATTTTAAACCTATTTTTATATAACGGACTTTCAGCTTTAACGGACACCCCGTCCCCCCAATTAGTCCGTTATATCGAGGTTTTACTGTACTCGCTTACTGGACCATTCATTGCATATTATGTAATAGACTTCGTTTGTATTATGTAAATTATTAAATGACAACTTAATAATTACCTCATTTTTTTCTATTTTTTATTATCGTTTCTATAAAAAAATTAACAATAAAAATTGTTTTTACATTATAAACTTATATTTTGTAAAAAAATAATTTCATATTTATCTGGCAGAAACCATGTTATATTCAAATATGAATAATATGATGATAATAATTATGATAGAATATTACTATATATATATGTATATATATGTTTTATTTAGATTTTTTTAAACACTGCTAAGTGAAAGTCATGCTTCAATGTTGCCACTGCATGTCTTTGATTGCACGTTAATTTCAAACTGGTATTATCCTGCAGTTAACTAATGTCCGCACACATCAGTATTATTATAATAGATAAAATTATTATAATAGATAAAACGCCTACAATTTATTGATCATATTGTCAATAAAATAAACGTTTAAGATATCGAGAGGCGTTCAATCAAATTTAATTTGGTTTCAAATTTATAGACGAGTCATAGTCATAAATTAAACAATCAAACATCACATGATTATAATTATACCTTGTAAACATCTCAATTAATTCATTTATATATCAATTTAACATTTTTTTGTTTTAAATGAATCAATATAAAGTATCTTTGACAATATTTAATCATCATGGTACAATACAAGAAAACATCATCAATTTGAAAACATTGAAATATTGAACAATAATATTGATTTTATGCAGAGGTCCTTAGAGAGGCTAGGAATAGTTTCAGATACCGTATACGACGATGTTGTATGGACCTAATGGAAAGCGAATGCCAGAGCATTATTCTGTATATTAGCACTTTTTAGTCAAATAATTTCAGTTAATATTTGTATTTCCACTGAAGACTGAAAATCGCAAAAAATTAGAAACTGTCTTCTAGTAACATATGTGAAAACTTGATATGCGGTCATTTGCTCATAAACCAGTCCTAGGTAAGGGGTGAGTCATCATTCGCTTTATCTTCAAATCTAGCGAACAGTGGGTTTTCCACCCTTGCAACTCTTATACACAGGAAAAAATTGAGAGCACAAGACGTCAGGTTGGAAATCCTTGGGCAATTAAAGTAACTTGTTTCTCACAGGGCATGGGTGAACGTGAAGATATTTGAAACGTTATGGGATTATAGGTTATGCGAAGAATTCAAATAGCTTATTTCTTATAGGACATGGGTAAATGTGAAGATAATTAAAACGTTATGAGAGTATGGGTTATTCAAAAAATTCAAACAGTTTGTTTCTAAGGCGTGGGTAAATTTTTAGCTATTGCAAACGTTTAGATAATACAGGTTATTTGAAAAATTCAAGCAGCTTATTTCTTATAGTATATGGGTGAATTTTGAAATGAGAATATAAATTATTCGAGGAAATCAAACAGCTGGTAGGTTCATATCCTTGAAAAATTAGAGACCTTGACTTACCTTGTAAATCGTTTTTCTTGTGCATCTCCCTCGGAAGAACTAAAGATCGCGTTGTGAAGCAGTCTTGGTATTCACTTGTTCTTCACTGTGACGTCTGGACACGGGTTACACATTGTAATTCAATGTTATGCACACGAGAGTAATTTCAACACGCAATAATAGCATGGGCTTAACAGTTCCGATTGTTCTTACAATTCCGCCAAGACGATGTACTCCGCAGTCTACGTACGCTGTACATACTAAATTTACTATAATACATATACGCAAACAAATACGCGTAAAGTCACATTCAAGCTTGAAATAATAGCAACCGTTCCACATAAGACTTCATCAAAGTATCTTTCGAATCGAAGTGGTCAATTGGGAGCTGATTACAATTCTCAACAAAGATAATAAGTGCTCTTCTCAACAACAACGACAAATATTAACTCACACGTCGAGCTAGCAAAGAACAAGACGAAAATAATGCAACAATAATTCATTCAAAAATTTTGTGTGTTCTCACAAAGTTAGTGGCATGTTCACACCGGTGCGAATATTCAATGGCCTGATTAAGGCTTTTACATCATAAAGAAGAAAAAAAATTTGAAAAATGTAATAATATTACAAAAATAATTATACAAAAATTCAATATTTCCGCTATATTGATTAAAATATAGTTAGTTTTTACTATTTAATAATATTAATATGCATATATATTTTTTAAGACATAAGACCTGCACATAGTCGAAATCTTCCGAATATTCTGGGTGAATTTAGAATTGGATAAGCCATTCCGAAATGTTTTAGAACATTGGGTATTTATAAATACGTATCGGCATCGTACTGAATGCACAGTTGTTTTGACAAGCGAAACGAGACCATAGAAAGTAAAACCAGACACAAGGAGCGACCAGTGCGACCAGCGACAATAAATAGAAAAGTGCCTACGTATTTGTGAAATAATATCGAGTGAAAATTTGTGTGAATTAAAGAACAGTGCTCCGATCAAATTCAAGTCGAGTAATATTAAAAAACCTTAATTTATTCATTTAATGTGTTTGACTGTCCTCCAGCGCCACGATTCCGTGACTATTATATTTAATAGTTTTTCCATATTTGTTTTAATTTTTTAGTCAATTAGGTGATTTGTTAAATAGTTTTGAAATTACGTGCTATTTGGTCCGGTCTCCATTAAAAAACATATTTTTATTTCTAGTTTTTTATTCGTTATTTGCGTGTCTTTTGTATTGTCTCACAGGTGATGGCTATCAATTTACCTTTCTTCTCTGTCAATTTCTTTCTGACACAAAATGATTCGTGTAGACATTATTGTCACCTACATTTGCACAAATACGCAACCGCACACAGTGAACAGGTCATAATTAATTTATTGCTCGTTAAACTTTTTTCATTATTAAATATACCCGAACACACATATGATTCTTTACATATATTATTTTTACTTTCAGTGATATTTGTATAAATATTAGGTATCTAATAATTTTACTATCCATATTTTATATTTATACTAAACGTACACACGTGAAAATCACTGAACATGAAATAATTCGCGTCTTTGTTAAGCCCTAGTATATATGCTACATTTTTGACTGTCCACGAAGAGGCAGTGGTAGCACTGTCGCTAAGGTGCCAATTTCTAACTTTTTAGTAATGAATTTGAACGAAATTACGAATGTTACAGGAAGTTACGGAAAGACAGACAGACAACGATATTATTATGTTTGACACTCAATTAATTGATTAATTTTATAATTATATATGTCGTATTTTGTTTTATATTTACATCATTTCGTTCTCACTATATTGAAAGCTGCTCATCTCGGTACAGCGTCTTCCTTGTAAGATGAATGAAATAATATGTGTACATAAAAAATCTTGTATTTTTGTGGTGGGATAAAAATCACCAAAGACAACAATCTTCCTACCCTGAGAGCAAGAGGGATTGACATGATAAGAAATATTTTGAATCGCATTATTGATGGTATAAATGTTATCCCTGCTTATAAAATACTGGGCCTACAGTGCCCAACAGCCTTCAACCTACAGCCTACAACCCCCTCCCCCCAGCGCCATCTCCCGGAACAGCCTCAGGCTTCTATGGAGGGAATGTTGTTGAATTCCAATATCGGGAATTGCTGCTTTTACAGCATTACAAATTTCCTATTTTAAGTTATGCCAGGGAAATTCAAACAATGCAATGCGGGTATTGCAAAGGAAAACATTTTAAGCGGAGAGGATTCCAAATTCGAAATAGAGGTGTACGGCTGTTAAACACAATATACACCATGTTATTATTTCGATAGCCATCCCGAAATATGATGATTTGTGATGGTTTTGGACCCCTTTTTACTTACCATCAACATGACTAAAAAAATCTTCATTATATACTCGTATGACAATTTGAAACCATAGTTATTAATGGATAATGGGTAATACACGACTTTAAGACATAAAAAAATTCATTCAAATTTAATTATTTTTGACGTAATGACGCACGTACAGCAATCAATGTTTAAGGTAAGTATTGTTTGATATTTTTCACAAACAAATTATTTTGAAAATTTCAAAATGGCGTTTTGTGTGCTGTCACGTAGAGGCCCTTCTCCGTGACGCATGTCGCTAGGGTAAGTGAAATAAAAAATGTTATTATCTTCTTGTTAAATGATGCAATCTCTTTATATGCAAAAAAAGTAACCCATAAAAGCCAAGTTTTTATTATACTCCCTTTCTCATTTACTAGTTGAAACATTTTTTCGCTTAACCTGCGCGTTGGGCTTCGGTCGGGCGACGCTATGAAAGGGAGTAATAAAAAATTTCCAAAAATCCAAAATTATACTGTAATCAGGATTCGCGTCTACCGAACGCGTTGAAATATTTTCATACAACTTAATAAATTGTATGAAAAAACCATTCAAAAGTTGAAAAATCCAAAAATGTATTAATTTTTTTAACGAATATTTCTAGATATATCTTCTTGATCGTCGCCACGAGTCTGCTTTCAAAGTTTCAGCTCGATTGAATCACGGGAAAAGGGTTTAAAATGGATCTAAAAATTTTTCGTCAGACAAGAAGACAAGCAGACGCCACGAGTTAATATAAAGGGAGTAAAAATAGATTTTTTTGTGCAAATGAGATCAGTTTAAAAATTATTTAATTTTTTTCCTGAAAAATATCGAATTCAAATATTTAATTTTTTTCTTAAATAGTGTTTTTATTATTGTATCTAACATTGGGACAAAATCAGTCTCATAGTTTTTGATATATTTTCTTCATCAATCTGAAACAGAAAGTTTAGAGAAAAACGTAAAATAAGCATGAAATTTGTTTAAAAATTCACCTACTACGCTAGCTTAAAATTACTATAACTGAAGCCAATTTTTGTAATTTTATATATGTAGGTAATTTATAGCTTTAAGATTAAACAAAAAAAACGATGATAAAAATGTCAAGGTGGTTATAACCCGTTAAGTTGGTAAAGTGCGGGCTTAGCATGTTCAATTTAGATTTTTAATTACAATTACCATTTAAATAAATGTTACAGCATTTCAATTCACATATAAAATTGTCCATATCAAAATGTAGAAGAATCTTGCAATGAGGGGAAAAAAATTGATTTCCAATTGTTTACGGCATGGTTTAAAATGAAAATTAAGTACCACGATAAATAAATACCCGTTAATCTTATAAATCTTTAAAATTACATACCAATTCAGTTGGCTTAAACCACTAAATTTTTGGTAACTCCGACTGGTTTCGAAACCACCGTTGCATTGAGCATGCTGCAGACAGTCTTAATTGGAGAGCCCACAATCATTTTTTAATTAAAAATTTGTATTGTCAATGTCTCGATATGTGTCTTTTAATTAAAATTAGTATCAGGTGTTTAAGAGGGTGGCGATTGGGGGGGGTTTAATAATTTTGGGGGGAAAGAAAAGATATAGATGATGTTGTGAATGGGAATATGAATAACCACAAAGTAATATCCGATTAGAACATTACAGTTCTATATTCGATGTATCATTTGCAATTGTTTTTTTTTGTCAGAGAGATAAAAATTGTCAAGCAGAAAGCAGGCAATAAAAATCAATCTAAATACAATAAATCCCTTGTCTATCCGTCGGTCTGTAACATCAAATTAAATGATCTTGACATTTTTATATTATTTTTTTATTATGTTCATTTTTTTGTTTAAGCGAATAAAGTCAATTAAAAATACCAAATGGTTTTCTATTTATCAATTTTCAGCTTCAAAATCTTGAAATTATTATTTCCCGTGAATTTTCACGGGTGTTCGGCTACTATATATTATGTAAATAAAAATAATAATAAATTAGTAAAAAAAAAATAATAAAAAAGAGTGACGGGCGTAGGATTTGAAAACACGTCCATTAATAACATAACCATACTTATTTCGAATCTACGTCTGTCTGTCCGTAACTCGCTGGAATTAGGTTAAAATTACAACAACAACAACAACACTGACGATGGCTAGCTGCTAATGAGGCCCGGGCGCTCGTGTGTGACACGTTTATCAGTCGTTATTAATTATTATTATGTCCCGTGATTTTTCACAGGTTTACGGCTAGTATTCGATAATGCGTGGCGTCGCAACTTAACCACTCGACCATCGCCAGCAATGTGTATTCTGTCTGTATTTTCGTATTTGTTACACAATTCTCAACAATATCCACCACATGCTCTACTGGTTGTACAATATACAATAAGTGTTGGCGCAACTTGTAACCTTTATTCCATCTAATTATCCTTATCCTGTCCATTCTGGCATTATATTTAATCCAAGATACTCTGGCGAGTAAGTACTCATAGCGTCTCCCAAGAATTCAAGCCGTTTATGACGAGTCGGTAAAGCAGTAAACGTCCGTATCGGCGGCCATTACGAGGAGAAAAGATGGCGCGTTGATACAAAAAGTGACGCTCCAGATACAAATTGACCACAAGCGGTAAAACAAGCATTAGAAGCTTCTGAACGCGTGTGTCTACATTCAAGTCTCTTTAACGCCGTGGGTACTGACGAAAGGAGTAAAGAACCAGCCGAAAAAGTCCCTGAAACTCCATTATTTCAAGGGTCAATGAAAGTGCTGTATTGGTGTCCAGGCAAAGGATATTCAGGTAGGCCAGATCTTTATTCAAACCCTAACTAACCTATCTCCTATCCTATCGACTGCACCGAACAAAAACATATTAAAATTTTACAGTCCATCAGAGATTCAATTCCAAGTATATTGATTTTATTTATTCCACGTTTTCAAATTTTACGTACGTACCTACATAATTGAAGGTTCGTTTCAAAATTTTCAGATTAAATTTTAAAATGCAAAGCAGAGTATCCAAAAACAATCATGTTTTTTAAATGAAAAACACAAAAGTGTCCGAGTACGAATTTCTCAAAGCATATCTTTTAATAAAAAAATCTAGACAAGGGTTGAGCCTTGGAGGGCTGCAGATGTAGGAAGCAATTTAATTTATTTCAAATTATTAAGACATTTTCGTTATAAAGCCTTTCCTATATAAACATCAAAGATATAACAATATCTTGAAAGAGTAATTTGCATTCGTTTACCCTTATTCTCCACCCCTTACAAATCTACAGGGTGGTTCACATCACGTAAGCAACGAGTTATTTTCATTCTATCGGAAATTAAACAAAAAAGGTCAAACGGCATAACCTAATCTTAATTGCCTATTAATTTTCCAAGGGAAATATTTGCCAAAGGAAATTCAACAGAATAACTTACGATCTTTTTTAATTCATTTTATTATACATTGAGATATGTACATTTGTATTAGCATTCTGTATTGAATTATGATGGTACAAGAATAAAAATATATGTCAGTATACTCGTAATACTCAATGTGCTGAATTTAAAGTGGGGGTCAAACATTTGTGGCAGCAGAAGACAGAGGGGTGAATGATTCCAGTTTTTAAAAAAATAAGTTAGTCAAGTTATTAGTTCAAGTAAACAATACCTTCGTGATCCATTGGATATGAAACTGGCTTTTGATACTGGATGTTTCGGGTTCAATTCCCAGTGAGGTTACAATACATCTATGAAATTTTCTCATTTCTGGATGTCCTTGTGCAGTATTTCGCTCCAATAATTATTCTCCATACCTGATGTGGCCTCTTTGTTATGGAAAAGTAATATTACTTACCTTTTTTCTTATATATTCCAACAAAAATATAATTATACTAGCTTAGATTTTTAGTAACTTTTAGTAATATTTTATCAATTTGTGTATTAACATATAGATATATGTGGTCGCGGACTTCTTTCTATAGAACTTTTTGAGTTCTACAACTTCTCTATAGAAAATATTTAAATATCTCTTATCGTTAAGGCAGCTTCGCTCAGCCATTTTTTCGTCGACTTAATTGTAAAATAGGTCACCACGAAAAGCTCTTTTATTTTAACGGGATAATAATAATCTTAATAATAATAATCTTTGAAAATTTTTAAATCGGATGAGTAGTTTTGGAGATTACCTTCTACATCCAAACTTACAAACTTTTCTTCTTTATATGTTTGTATTATAGATTTATTACATAATTGATATAATCGGCGTTAACTTTGTGGAAATTATGTACGATGATTATTCAAATTAATGTTTATAAAACTGTGTTTACTCTTCTTGAGTTTAATTATTATTCTACTCGAGTTTCGAGAGTAACATAACGTATCAATTGTTTTGTATTTTTTTTTTTTTAAATAGAGATGCGAACACGGAATACGTGTCACATCAATATTCTTACTATTTTCAAACTAAGCTAAACGCTTGTGCTATGAAAATAGGACTAACTTGCTAGTCTGGAGTGAGGTTCGAACCCGCGACCTTTGGATCACGAGGCGAGTGTCCAAACCACAAGACCAACAAGCTACTCTTACCTGATTGTATCGATGATTGATAACTGATTTTTCTTAATTCGACGGGTAACTATCGGTACTAGACAACAGTTATATCTTAGTTACCAATCATCGATACAATCACATACCAACCTCAAATAACAGTACAATGTGTATCTGCTAAAAACAAAGATATGACCTTCACAAATGAAGTTATTAAAATTAATATCTAAACTTAAATTTTAACAATTATATTATTCAAAAGAAGATTTCAATTTTATTAACCAAGTTGAATTTTTTAATGCTTTTTTCTAACCAGAAAAACATATCGACGGTCCTTACGTAAACAAAGACGTCTAAGGAGAGCTGTTCAAAGTTTGGTTTTACAGTTTTTTTTTAAATTTTGTATTTCGAAGAAGAGTATTTTCTGTATACTGGTACAAAAATGTTAAAAATGCTTTTTTTTAGATGTAAGAGTTTACGTAGGGGAAGTCAATATTATATGCAAGGGCGGTATGGTTTACATATCTGATACATGTATCAAATTTTAAAACAAGGTTTATCAAGAGAGCTTAAGCTAATTGCGGTATTGCATTTATCTTTTTGACCAGAACCTCTTGACCTCGGTATATTCTAATTATTTTTTTCGTGTCATTAGGGTCCGTCTCAGCGCTACAGTTACACGCATCACCCGGTGTGGCCCGGCCTTACCGGTGGTGGTGTTCAAAGTTAAAACTAAATTACGAAATCGAAGTAATGTTCGAAGAGGAAGAAAAGTTTGGTACGGCTTTAAATTTATGGATTCCCCCGAGGTATCTGCCATGAGCTGGTTCCTCTCACATTCATCAGCACCTCCCCTGGGCTGCCTCCTGACGGCGAGCTGAACAACTTTACAAAATAAAGGACACCTCGCGAGCCAGGGGCGAACTCGGGGATGGAGAAAATTCCTTTCCTTTTTCAATTCAAAAAAGGGCTACTGCATTTTTATTTTTACCGTGGTGGATGTTGCTCTACATAACCCGGAGATAATTAATTTCGTAATTTTTAAAATATGAGGTTCGATCAAAAAATACGCGGATTTTATTTTTATTTCACCGGTTGTAAAATAAAAAAAATTTGACTCTTGTAAAATTTTTCCGAATCCATAGTTTTCTATAGGTAAATTTGAACACATGCATTTATATAATATGTATCAAAAATGAATAAATAAATTCTGAAAACACATCTAATTTATTGCCAGGTAAATATTAAAAAATTATACTTGTAATTTCCCCATAGATTTTTACATTTGAGACGCATATTTATGGATAACATGTAAGTAGGTGTAGTTGAGTGTCCTGATTTCAAAAATGAAATCGAATTGGTTGCAAATATTTAAAAAATTATTACATTTTTAAATTTAAATTTCTGTTAAAGGTCGTAATAACACGGCATAATACCCCAGAAGACCCAAACCAGAAGATTCTGAGTGGCCGTGAAAATCTAAAAACATTCTTAATTGTGTATTAAATTAAAATAAGTAGCCAGGTACAGTAAAACTATCAAAAGTTATGCATGGATGCCGTTCTGATTAAATTTTAAAGTAAAAAATCGTAAATTTATTTTCCCTAAGCATCTGTATCCATATACATATGTATATTATACATATACGGCTCTCTGGTACCTTTGTTATCCATCTTCCTTGAAAATTTTACTCTTCTCACTTTACAAACTGCCGACACCTGTCCTAGGCGATAACTTTTTATATAATTCACAATTTTTCTCGTCTTATTCCTTTTTTTAATAGATGCAAGAGAGATCGCTCCATTTGCGGTGCAATTTGCAGGGTGAGTACTTATGGAAGCGATCTTCTGCGTGATGCTTTTAAAGCTGTCATTAAATATATCGACATAATCGCTCAGTTCGTTTAAAAACTATTTTTTGAATCTGGCAATAATAATGTTGTGAACGGTATTTTCCATAGTTTTGATGCAATTTTCAAATATGTAGGTACCTACCTACATTACATATACTGATAAATCCTTGAAACTTTCAATTTTTTTTTCTTTTTGGATATTGGCCACTTAACTAATCCTAGGGTATTTTGTTTGGTGTCATTTTATTCTTGTTTTGTATTAAACAAATACTATTGTATAGAAAAATATATAAATATAAGAATGTATTTATATGTGTGAAGTATGCATACATACACTCCTACACGCACACATATATCCACATTGTTTCACTTGTCTACATATATAATATGTCTACATTTACTGGTAGATTCACATTATTATTTTATGTATTAATCAAGGCCCTAGTGAATTTTCACAGTTCAAGAAAGTTACAAGGATTTTCATACGCCTAACATAAAACACGTTATATAGTAAATAATTCAAAAATAAATAATAGAAATAAAACATATTTAAGAGAAATTAACAATATATTTAAACAATGATTAATAAAAACAGCTATAATAAAAAACCTTTAACAAATTAAAAATAAAAGAAAATAAAGATAATTAAATCAATAAAATAAACCCAAAAATAGAATTAAAACATAATTAAAGGGGAAATTAACAATAATTAGAACATTTTAAAATAAATCAATATAAATAATTCATGGGGAACAAAAAAGTCCATTAAACTGTAATTAGTTCCACTGGTATATTCTAAGTTCAAGTAATTCTTTAATTCGGGTATGCTGGTATGCTCCTACTACAAAAAAAAGTCTGCGAATTTCGAAAATTTGTTTCCATGGCGATACATATGTGTTAACGGTGAATTTAATTCATGGTTATTCTTGTGGATCTCTACAAAGAAAACTTCGTGATGTCTCTATTATACGAGACCATCTGCATGATATAAGTATAATTAATGACTACAGAAGCGAATATATCGTTTTATTATTTCGTTGTGTGGACATAGACTTCGCGATCGCGTATCGGTATATTTTGTTGGCATTCACGTCACGACACCCCTCGACTGCAAAATAGGTATAAAATCGACCACCACTTTGGTCAGCTCCGAGCACCATCGAGTGAATAGGTATTCTGTGAAAGCGTATCACCTGAGTTCAGTCATCGTTTTGGGTTTACTGGAAGGAAAAGAAGATACTGCTGCAGGTGAGTCGAGCTTCCTTTTCCCTCCTAATTCGTTCATGTACAGTCCACTTTTGGATTATAAAACTTAATAAATAATATGATATAATACCTTAAGTATAATCTCTGAAGGGTTTTGTATAATAACTATAAATATAAATTTCTCACTCATTTGCACTACCATCGGCTCCATATAAAAGAAGACAGATAATAAACAGAATGAGATTAGCATACCAAAATTAATCCCGGTTATACTATAATGTGTAGGTACTAGGGGCGTGCAGTAAGAACAAGAAGCTTGTCTTTTATTAAAACATATACTTGGAAAAAAATTGAAATTAAATATTTATGTGCCAGAATATTAAGAAGTATTCAAATCTGAATACGTTAATTGTTGTGATAGAAATGTTACGGGATACATCTCTTATTTTGGTTTCTTTTCAAAATACATGCTTAGGAAGAAGTCATGCTGCTTGTTCTCACTGCATGCCCCTGGTAGGTACCTATATAAACAATACATTTTTAGAGATTGTTTTTTCAAAAACCTAGTGATCATCCAGGTCTATATAAAACTATTGGCAAAGTCACGTCGGAAATTGTTTTCTCAATTTATGTCACTTTTGAATTGATTCTGTAGCGTCTTCTTGGATGAATTTGACCATCCATCTTTCTCAACTCTTTGAAACGATCTGTCAGTTCAAAAGCCAGAGAATTTAACGACAGATTCATTTGGCGTAAAATATATAAATGTCAAAAACTGACAAATGTAAGAAAGTTTTCGAAATAATGACTCGATTCGATACTGGAACGGATGTGCCGCTCCTGAGCAAGGACCCCTTCCGATTATCTGGAATCCGACAGCTAAAATGTCAAGCTGTCTTAACTTTTAAATGAATACATATACAAAGTTACACTGAGCCACTTAGTTATATTGATAAACTGCTGTCTACCGGTACATGCTTAAATTACTAATACTTAAATCGGATTAAGTCAACCGCAGATACCTGATTAACTTTTAAACACTAATTAATTTTCGTAAGGTAAATTTCTTTTTGACAAGTTGATGGACTTTTTGGAGAAACATCCATCTAACAGGGGATAGACAAGGGCTGGATATGAAACACTTATTTGGTATTATTTAATAATTTAACGTTTCAAGGCGTTGCACAGTGGTCGGAAAAGACAATTTGTGCGAGCGAAATTATTTTAGTGTTTATTTGTATTCTATACCCATTAAATAACAATAATAAACCAATTTAAAGATATAAAAAATAAAATAAATGTAGTATTAAAAACTTGATTACACCACCTAACCACACTTTATATTTAATTCTTGACGCCCACAATTGATCCACTTTCGACGTATTTGTGCACAAAAATTTAACATTTTTTTTTTATTATACCTTGTTGTATTAATCGCCCTTAAAATAGCTTTTTTTACTTCCTTTAGAAAAGTCTCGCTCCTTTAACCATACTCCAAACAGTTTTTTCCTTGGTAATCCGAGAGCTGAAAAATAAATAAATTCTGAATACAGGCGTACCGATGTGCACTCCGATTGATTTTAAATCTGTAGCCAAGGTATTAGAGAACGATAGTTTACAACAATTAGAATCAATACAGATCAATCCCAGTTTTGGCAGTCTAAGGCATGCAGAAAAAACGATTTTTGTTAAAAACAAATCGTGGCTTTGTAGAATATTAATTAAATAAAAATGTGGATTATATTTAAAAAAAGTTACCTAAGTTTATCGATTCCATAAATTGATTCGAAGAACAAAATTCAGAAATATAAACATGCCACTTTAGTACAAACACTCGTATCCGACTCGTAACTCAACTTTGTTTTTTTGCAACAACATGTCACTACCTGCTCGCCTAGACACGAGGGGTTTATTCTAGGTAATTAAGTATTAGTGGGACTTTGTTACACAAGGAACTAAGTTTATTTCGCTGCATATATTTTATTTTTATTTTTAGACTTTCGTTTTTTGAATTTTGCGCGCACAGAATCTAATTTCCAACCTTTGTGCGTTGGTTACGTTTAGTATATTCATTCCCGGGATCCCAGGAATCACGGACTTTACAGGGCACCGTAATCCCGGTGCTGAGTTTGTCTAAACACCGGAATAACTGTGCCAGAAGCTTTTTCAAAAGTATTATGTTTTTTGTATTTTTTCCATCAGCTTTGCTTCAACTGTAGTTTCACCATTTTGTTTCAACCATCGGATTATCTTTTTTCATTGGCAGCATATATCTACTTCAGAAAGGTAGTTCTATTATAAATTCCAATTTTTATTTTACAATCCCGATACACCATAAATTATCCAAAAAATAAGAAATATCCAAGGAATTTTATTTAATAATCTATTATATTATTTAAGTATACGAAAAATTACATATCTATTCAAGGCTTTAGTAAAAGTAAATCGTGGAGTAAATTTATAAAAATGCTACAGGGATGTAAAAAATTATCACGGGTTTTTTCGGGATGTGGGAAAGTACCTAGTGACTAAAATAAAATCATCACTCATTGAAAACGTCCTATAAAAAGGATCTACATACAAATACAAAATTTTACAAGAGAGAGAAAAAACAATTTTACTAATTCACTTGCCGATTATGGATATTAATTTTATGTTTTCTTTGTTTATTCATGTCGTTAAGCAATGCCAGTGACATCGATGAACTATCGGCATCTGTCATATTGTTACTACCAGATAAATATTGATTATATATATATATATATATATATATATAATATATATATATATATTATCTACCCCTTTTCTACGTTAGCTGACTTTTGAGGACAGATTTCCGCAAAATTAAATTTAAATCATAAAAAACAAAATATCGCACATGGTGCATACTGTTACATAGACTATTTTAAAAAAGTAAAATCCCTGAGACTTGTAATATATAGACCCTTTTTATTTATTTTTATTTAGGGATGCCTTCAAATGATAAATCCATGTACACTTTGATCTTATTGTGATCTCATTTTCAGTCTCAAAATATTGAATATTTTTTTAAACACTTATTGTACTTATATTTTATGCAATTTTATAAATAGCTTGAATGAGTCCTTCTTTCCAATTTTTAAATTCAATTAATGTTCTTTTATCATTTAAATAAGTTGTTGTGAGAAATATTTTTTAAGATATTGTAAATTGTGTACATATTTATTATTTTCTAAAATGTATTAAACTGTGTGGATTTACCTGCAGAGAAACATCTAGCAACATGTTTTGTGGGTCTAGCTTTAATATTATTTTGTAATTAAAAAAATTAAATATATAATATATACTTACGACTGCTGATGGTCAGCAGTTCTAAAAAAATGTAGTTTTTTATTTATTTATTTAAAAACGGTCAATTACTATGCACTTATCAGGCTCAAGGGCTAATGATAAATTAATGACTAATGACGTAGACTAATGATAATGATAAATTATTCAATCTTCGCGTCTATTTCGACAAAGTATGGCGTCTTGAGCCTCCAATCCGAATATTCTAATATTCGAACCTCGAATATATTCGCCTGTTTTTAAGTATTCTTTATTCGAATACTTTAAAAAGTATTCGTAAAGTATTCGCTCATATTTATATTATAAGATTTTAATAATTTCCAAACGAAACAAAGGTTTACGAACCCTGAAAGTCATTTGCAAGCGATGAAAGTCATTTCAGGTATACCGCTAGGGGCTATATAATGAAGTCTGACGTCTTTTGCATTTGCCTTTTTTTTAAAGTCAAGCTTATCTTTATAGTTTTATTACAATAAGCACTTACGTTTAACACACTTTGTTTTTTCGGCTTTCTATTATTCTTTCATAAATATTTGAGCCCACAAATAAGAAGTTATATACAAAATAATTTTCAAAAAACTTGCACGTGGGGTGTGAGATATGAAGTAAAATAAACATATCTAAAATTTTGTCAATTATCGAGACATTTATTTTGTGTTTTTTTTTTAATTTGTATTTCTTAATTCAACATTATTTTTCAATATATTTTTTATTGTTTTTTTTAATATATAGAATATATTTATCATTCGAAGTATATTATTCCTTTCTTATAATTTTTACGAATATATTCGAATATTCGAAAATATTATTATTAACTATTCAATATTCGAATAGTTGGAATCACGAATATTTGGAGGCTCTAGACTGGCGTCTTATTTGCTCTTATAGAGAAGTATATCCTAATGCAATGCAATGTGGCGACGTAACAAAGTGTTTCTCAGTGTAACTTCATTCGCCAGAAACTAAATACAAAGTCGGATAGTAAATACAGTGGAACAGAAATCCTCGGTGTAAGATGACACCAAGTACCGCGTCTAGATGGGATTTGGCTGTAGAGAGAGATGAGAACTGTAAATGTAGCGCTCTTCATTCAGGCGAGATGTGCATATTGACGCAGAGTATTGACGCCTACCTTTACCTATTTACAACAGTCAGAGGTAACATGTTTAAAGGGTTGAATTTTTAAAAACAAATTGAATATTTAATATAATTTTCAAACAATAATACGATACAGAATATTTTGAGTTTGTTCAAATCTTTCAGAACAGTGCTGGATTTATGTCACAGAGACATTATTAATCAATTAAATGAATTTCATTACATAATAAAGTATATTGCTCTCAAAATTCCGTAAAAATCAATGTAGATTTTCTCATTAGCGACATCTGTGGGGATTTAGGGGAATGAAAATGGCTTTGTACAGGCCGCATGGAAAGGTGCTTACAACTCATATGTGAAAGCTTTCCACGCAATTTGAACATATATACAACTTCCAAAAAATGAATAAGCATGGTATATTCTATCATGGGTGGAAATGGCGAATGTTACAATTGTGTAAAGTGATCACTTAAGCCAACCATAAAAAAAAAGATAGGTCATAAGTCCTATGTACACCCAAATGACTTCTATACCTACTTTCCCATAATAAAATACAGTTTCGTCTCTGTGAGATATCTATAATATACATTAAATAATACGATAATTTGAGGAGTGGTGAAGTGGACTGAAATGTGATATTATTTATTAATGTGTTTATAGAATTCATTTTTTTTAGGATTTCAACGGTTTCCAAACTATCCTGATTCCTGAAATCCTAAAAAATTGGAATTCTAGAAATACATTAATAATAAATAATATTACATTTCAGGCCACTTTACCACTCCTAGAGCTGTTCGGGAAAAAAGTGTATTTAAGTTAGTTATTATCTATACCTGATGATGAGAGGGACTGCTCCTCTCGAAACTATAGTGGTAATTTAATAACTCATATATTGTGTGTGTACTAGAAAGTAAAGAAAAAAATATTTTAAGTTATAATGTTGCACCACGAAGTATCTGCCAAATCTTTCAATAATAATACGATAATTTGGAAGAATTTATAAGTAAATATAATTTTCAGTTTAATCAGATGTCACACGATGTTCAAATTATATGAATTTAACAGTATCCTATTAAATTCTATCCTAGCATTTAATTATTGAAAAGCAGAGTTTGTCAGAAACATCTGGTCAAATTTTAAATTTTTAGTCTGAATATGGTTTTATGTGGATGCAACATTCTCGTTTAGTTTTTATATAATCGAATATAAAAAAATATTAATTGTAACGGATAATTTATCTTTATTTTTAATGATAAAAAGAACTTTTGATTAATTCTATAAAATGTTGACATATAAATGGAATCAAATACATTTTTATATAGACTTGTCGACACCCTCTTTAGACCCCACCCCGTCTCACTCTCTTCACCCCTCAAATTCTCGATCTCTTTTGGTAGGAACCTATAAGTGCATGTCAGCCTTCGGTTGGATTAACACGCATGTGAGGAATATTTTGGGAAGGTGTTAGTGTGTGAATAATACTATGTATTTACACGCTAGTGTAGTGGCTGTACTGAGGAAGAGATGGATACGTCCCGAAACCAGTAGACTAAAAATCTCAGTAAGTGTTTACACTAACGTGACCTACATTTTGTTCATTTTCCAGTTTATTGTAAAAAGTGCTGTAAATCCTCGATCACGTGCAATTCCTTCCACTTCTAATATGGTGACAATATTCACTACTATTTCACTCGGCAATTTTACATTTCTATTAGATTTGTCGAGAGAAAGTTAGATAGTATAGTCCGCAATTAATTAAAAGTTTATACAATAATTCAGCGGAGGTCTCGCGAGCCTGGGTGCGACCACGGAGGACCCGCGGAGTGTGCGGACCCCACAAGGGGGTAGGGGTGGGGGGGGGCACAATTAAATGAAACATTCACGTGGCAAGAATGTGCACCGTAGCGGGGCCAAGTTTAATAGAAACAAAAGCCTCTCGACCATCGGGAATGGTACATTTTACAATGTGGCTAATTACTGCGGGGGTTTATTATCCCATACAAGTCCGCAAGGATAAAGCTGCGTTCGCAGGGAACGGGACAATATTTATTTATTTTTATTTATTAACAATGCGCGCCCTGAATAAGATTTATATTTATTTGTATGCATATAGAAGTCATAGTACTCTAAGGGGGTATTCTAGTGTAGAAATCTTTTTTTTTTCATATTTTCAAAGCTTAACCTTTCAAGAATATGTCCTTAAGAGGATTTGTCAAAATTGTTTCCGGAGATATAGTTATTTTAGTGACTTATTTGAATAATTACAGAGCAGTGAGTCAATGTATGTGGCAAGAGACAGTAATGTATGAGTGGAGATATACAGGGTGAGCAGTCATACTCATGAGAAAGAGAAGGTTTCAATTGAATAGTTAAGCGGGGTACAATTGGTAAGACGTCTGGATAGGGCGGCGGTCGGAGAAAGAGCGGTGCTTATGCCGGTGCGCGACCGGGACTTCGGCGATCGCATCGGGCTACTGGCTGGTTGATTGATGGTGCCCGCAAGGGGCTCCCGATTGGTGGTCTGGTCACTGCGAGCGGCTTGATTCCGGGCAGGCTTAGGTCTTCCACAGCACTATTAAAAAATATCAAGAAAACAAATGACATTCTTACAGTTTAAACACTATTGAAAAAAGATACACAGGAAAATAATTACAAATTAAAATAATAAAAAAGTAAAATATAAAAAAAAAAACAAATAAGAAAAATCGATCAATATAACACTGTATGATGTTTAAGTTAGAATCAACAAACATATGAGTAAAACAGAGAAACAATAATTTAGGCTTTACTCACTTAATAAAAGTAAGTTTTTTTTAATAAAAACACCTTTATTAATATTAAAAAATAAATTTTCCAAAGTATATGATGCAAGTGTTGACGGCGCCAGAAAGAGAGGGCGACCACAGAAGACGTGGCATGACCAGATTAACCAGATACTGGAAGATGGTCCTGTTAGAAGCCTGAACAACCGTCGAGCTTGCATGCGAAGATGTATGAATGTAGACGAAGCAAAAGTTGTATGTCAGAACAGAAGAGTATGGCGCTCTAGCCTCTCTGCCTACCCCCACGGGGAAACGTAATGGTAAGTAAGTAAATAAGTATGAAATGCGACGATAAATGACGCCGCTGCCGACGCATTCTGTTTTATAATCACATTAAAAACGATTTTTTGGCCGTGGCCTGTCGATTAATGCTTATATTTTATTAATTATTTTAAATAATGTTCAGTTTATTACTTTTATATAATAACAAAAATTCTATCTAAGTTATTGCCCTAAAAAATTGTCGTCTAGAGTATACATTCTGATATAAATCGATAATAAAAACCCACATTTTCGTAAAAAAAAAACGCTTAAATATACATTTGCAGTGAATGTGCCGCCTTAATCTCAATGTGTATATTAAAACTAGATAAGTTTTTAGTATCCTTTCAAAATATTATCTTGTCTAAAATCACTTATTGTTTAATTTTTTAATACTGTCATCGTGCATATTAAGAATGTTGACACTTCTCTTTGAATGCCATGAGAACTTATAATTTTAAAAAAATCATAATTTAATATTGTCTATTGTAAGACAAAACTACAAAGGAAATAGATAGACAAATAGGAAATGCGTGGAAGCAATATTGGGGTCTAAAGGAAATCATGAAGAACAGAGATATGAGCATAGACATCAAAAGGAGACTTCAATACCTGCATTCTGCCTGTCCTAATTTACGGCTGTCAAACCTGGGCGATCACTAAAGCCCACGAAAGAAAGCTAGAATCTTGCCAAAATGCTATGGAGAGAAAAAAGAATAAGGAATTCAATAATCAAAGAACAAACAAAAACGAAGAATGTTAAAGTATCCATCAGAAGGCTTAAATGTAAATGGACTGGACATACAATCAGGGAAAGAGAGAAAGAAGATAGGTGGATGAGATCAAGGCTACAGAAGGTGGCGCGTGGACCAGAATAGCAAAAGATAGGGAGGAATGGAGGAAATTGGAGGAGGCCTTTGCCAAAAGGCATACAGACGGAACTGCCATGGTGTGACAGTCTTACTGATCACAAACATGTTGATGTCTGAATAGGCTATCATTATTATTATTAGAAAAGATTTGACCAGCCGATTTTAATTGAATAATATAATTGCTTGGCTGCGGTGAGTGTGAACGGAGCTCAGTGAAAACTTTGTTCTCTTCCCGGCCCGCTTGTTGTATGAAACAATGCTCAGTTGATAAATACACGGAGCGGTGAGTTTCGGTCCGCGCTAGTTTTAAAGTCCACCAAGACTGCGAATCGGTACAGATTAGAACCAAAACAGAACCGCGAAGGCGAAAAGTACGAATAGAATACACCGCCCACTTAGCGAGCTCCCGCGATTCATTACACCTTTTAGATTCAACGGCACACAACTGTAGCCAAAGCCAGGTCAATTTGTAGCCAAACATCACTCAGAATACTATGATAAAAAATTTAAAATAAAGTTTTTATAAATATGACTAGATTTAACCCGTCAAAAATGACGGCACATTAGTTCGCGTCTTTGCTAAGCCCTTGTATACAGGGTTATTTGGAAAACATTAATAACCTCGCAGGACTATATTCCCGCCTTGATTATGAGTCGAAGTTGTTCAAGCTATCATGACCTAATATCAATAGTTATGGATATATGCGACATCAAAGTTAGCATTTTTTTTCAATATTTTTTACAAAACGTTGAAGTATCATTACACTAATTTATATCGGTTACGAAAAATTCATTCGTTTCAATAAAAGTTAAGTAAAATAAAAAAAAACTTGAAAAAATTCCAATTGGGATGTTTTCCAATTGGAATTCGAAGGTTTTTATTATTTTATCTGACTTGTATTAAAGAGAATGAATGTTTCGTATACGATATAAGTTACTGTTATGATAGTCCAACGTTTTACAAAAAATAAGTCAGAAATATTGAAAAAAAAATTATGTCATGGCTTGAACATTTTCGACTCATAATCAAGGCAGAAATATAGTCTGCGAAGTAATTAATATTTTCCAAATAACCCTGTATATTTATAGCATCTATTTGACGGTCTACGGAGAGGCGGCCGTAGCCACATGCATTAATCGGCCGGTTCGGGTTTGGCGGCCCGGGGTTCTAGCCATTTTTTTAACCGTGAGACAGACAGACGGATGGACAGACAATAAAATTATTATTTTTGATGATATTCGCGTTAAATGAAAGTTTATTAATAATGCAATCATTATTTTTTCCAATATCGTGGACAAATACATAAAAAAATATTCATTCCAGTAGGTACTATAAAATTTTTATTTCGCCCTTTAATATGTCATAAACAAGTGGAAGACTCTTCTGTGATTGGGCGTTTTTATAAACGTGGTTTTTATAAACGCAGCCCTGTATTCTCCTCATAGGCAAACTGGTATTTTTGCTTCTAATCCCCTCACATATAAGTTTCAAATGTAATGATAGATGGGTTCTGTGATGAGATTGATATAGCTATTCCCCGTGTGGAGAACAAACGGACTCCTGGCGCCATCTGGCGAAGTGCTACCAACTCACCATGTGCGACGGAAAGGAAAGGTTGTCCTGCCGGCCGCTAGGCGGACGTTACATAGCTCACTGTGGACATCACACGCTCTCTTGCTGGTCGTACTAAAAGACAGTGAATACTTTTAGCTTACCGGGAGTTTGTGCGTTGCCTATTTTAACTTCTGTTTGTGATATCCATCAACTCGACAATAATTAATATTCCCAAGTAAGTGACTAATCATTCTTATATCTTCCGTGCACGCAGAGGTCTAGTCATATGCACGATAACCGGTAAATTGGTAACATACATTCCATGAGTAGCTTGTTGGTCTTGTGGTTAGGATACTCGCCTCGTGATTCAAAGGTAGCGGGTTCGAATCTCACTCCAGATCAGCATTTAGCTTAGTTTAAAAATAATAAGAAAATTGATGTAGCACGTATTCTGTGTTCGCATCTCTATTTAAAAAAAAAAAAAAATCAGAAAAGAAAAGTTATAGGTCCTTATCATGATGGTAACCAAATATTTTTTCGATTCAGCGCAATGCCAGTGGTGGAGTGGTGGGACGTCAGGCGCCATCCATCGGTCTCCTTTGCAATTTCCCTTGACGGCCGGGCCGGTAACCTATCCGTGTCGGTACATTTGGTCCTGCGGTTTCGCCGCTAGATGGCTTTAGGTATCCGCTTGACTACATATTTACCTAAATGTTTTTTTTGGGGTATAACTTGTCGTTGTCTTGTTTTTCAAACTTTACCACCTCGTTCGATTTTAAAAATACTTGAGGAATTCTCCGAAATCAATTACGAAGTTATTCACATTTAAGCATGCATCTAGTATAAATGTTGAATAGATACAAGAATTTTACACACCTTAAAACCCCCTCGCCTGACAGGTTTGCATGACTGGCTGGTAAGCCCCCCGCAAGGCTCTTTTATACCTATTTTGCGGATTTATCTTCCGGAAGCTTACTGCATGTTACGACTAAGTGGTTTTATCAAATTCTTTGAAGATTTTAGACCTCCAAGTACTTTCGGTACCTTACGAATATTACAGTAAGATAATATCGTAATTATGTGTGGCTTTTTAACACAGTTTGTTAAAAAATGAAATGCTAATGGACCTCATTTACTGGACCTTAGATGATTTTTTTAAACGTCTTTGAAATCGGTTTGAGGTCCGAAATACATGTTCAGAAATCTGACCGCCTCAAAAATAGATTAGACTATATACGCTTAAATCTCGTTCGGTTATATTAGGTCCTTACATATGAAATTGACGTTTAGTATGGGAGGAACATAAAGTCGATTTTTTTTTATTATAATATATTTATTTAATCAAAGTATGTACCATTGCTATCTATGCACTTTTGCCATCTCATAGGTAGTTCATCGATCCCTTTACTAAAAAAACCATTCGGAAGGGAATCAATAAAATCTTTGAAGGCGGTTTGGACTGCCCCATCGGAGTTGAATTTTTTCCTTTGCAAGAAGTTATCTAAATTTCGAAAAAAATGGTAATCTGTTGGGGCAAGGTCCGGAGAGTACGGTGGATGTCTTGGACATTCCAATTGAACCTCCTCTAATTTGGTAGGCGTCTGTTGTGCAGTGTGTGGTCTAGCGTTATCATGAAGCAGCAGTGGCCTAGAGCGATTAACCAGCCTCGGTTGTTTAGCAGCTATCTTTTCCATCATGTTTTGCAGTTGCTGACAATAGACATCTGCCGTAATCGTCTGGCCAGATTTAAGATTTAAAATCCCTTCATTATTGTGCCGGTTGAGTAATGCAACGCAGCAGTCAACGCGCGTTTGTTGATTTGCTTCACTCAATTCGTGAGTTACCCACCTTTCAAGCTTTTTCACCTTACCAATTTGCTTCAAGTGGATTAAAACAGTTTTATCACTAACACCGCAGCCTGCAGCTAACTCGGATGTGGTTTGCGATGGATCCGCTTCCACAATAGCCTTCAATTCTTCATTATCAACTTTGGTTTCCGGCCGTCCACGGGGCTTGTTCTGCAGGTCGAAATTTCCAGAACGAAAACGTTGGAACCAAAACGCACTGTGTTTTCTTTTGCGGCACCGTCGCCATACACATCATTAATCCTTCGAGCCGTTTCTGCAGCACTGGTGCCACGGTGGAACTCGTACTCGTAAATAACGCGATATTTCAAGTTTTTCATTTTGTAAACTGAGTCTCGCAAAGAAAAAAACAATTGAGGAAAAAACAAATGAATTATAATTTTCAAAACACAAATACATGAGTAAATAGCTGTAAAAATTTGGATTTGGAATTCCTAACCAAAGAGAAGATATTTGAGATCAAATTTGCCAGTACGGTAAAACGTCAATTTCATATGTAAGGACCTAATATTAGCGGAACGGAATGGCTCAGCTAACTTCGGGACGCCGTAACTTCTGAACTGTGAATCCAATTAGGACAAAATAAGTGTCAAACAATAGCTTTCAAGCCCTGAGTAGAATATAGATAAAATACAAACAAAAGATATTTTATATGATTTTAAATCAAAATATCTACTAACTACATATCATGATGTTAAAAATGTTGAATACATGGAAAAAATATGTAGCTCGTATAATTTATATTATAAAATAATGTTTAAAGATTTTTTATTTCATCATAAAATTATATGCATTTTTTATAGAGAAAACAAAAAATATATACTTTTTACCATTCACGGCGTAATAAAGAAAAAAGTATTCTGGTAATCACTAAAAGAGACGGAAAGTGCCAGAAAAACATCTCGAGTAGAGATTTATATTATTAAATAATGTTTAAAGTTTTTTATTTCATCATAAAAATATACTTATGCATTTTTTATATCAATCAAAGAAAATATACTTTCTACCATTCACGGCATAGTAAAGAAAAAAGTATTCTGATAATCACTAAAAGAGACAGAAAATGCCAGAAAAATATCTCGAGTAGAGATTTACATTATAAAATAATGTTTAAAGATTTTTATTTCATCATAGCCAAAAAAAGTACGCAGAAAAATCCGCTCCTCGCTATTTACTTCGCTCAATATTACCTAGCTACCTGATACCTACATTGTTTCTTCCTCACTTCTGGTCTACGTTACCACGCACCAGGTCCTGGTGATAAACCGGCCACGTTGTCGGCGGGATCTCAAATAAATTCATCAAAATGATGAAGGACCGTCGACCTCGGTTTCAGACCTCAAACAATGCTTGTTTAATGGCAAAGTTGTTTAGTAATTTGTTTTGTACGACGACCCCCAGGTCTCCACTCAACAAACTGAAAGGTGTTGAATAATTTCGTTCATAAATAAATCCCTATCTACTTGATTCACAGAATTTTTGCGTAAAATTTCTCACTGTGTCAAACGGTTTCTGAAAAGAATAATTTCGAATACGTAGTTATTTTGTTGGTTGCCAAGAAAAATATTCAAATATTAAACTTTATTATCTTAATATGCCTAAGAATCCTAAATAACTGATTAACGACCGCCACGCTATTCTCTCGCAATGTTAGGTTAGGTAAGGTTAGGTTAGGTTAGCTAGGAAAGATAGAACGCCAACTTTTGTGCCTTACCATGCCACTTTTTCTGTGATCACTTTCATGCATCTTATGCACGCTCTTCGTATATTGGAACTTAACAGGAGCATCGTTTTTTTCTTATTGAAATTTCTTTATTGAAAATAAAAATATTACATTCATTTTACATTGAATATTACATTTTTTTATATATGTTTACCTGTCCCCACTAAAGTAATACTTGTGTTTTGGGACAGGAGTATGACACATAAGAGCATAAATGGATGAGTATGTATAAGTTAATAATGGGACAGTGTAGAGAAATATAAACATCATAATATAAATATTAGTGACTCAAGTATACTAATTATTTCGAAGTATCGTTTTTTTTTTTTATAATTCTAACTATTTTTTGATTTCATTATGTATATTCTATTTGTTTTATGTGTTTCTTGAATTTTGTATAGTGTTCTTCAGTTCTAATATTCATTGGTAAGTTACTTAAATATTTGACCCTAGATAAGTGTAATGGTGTTGTGTGGTTGTTTTGTTATATTTAGGAATGTTTAAGCATCCTACTATTTGCGCTCTTTGGCTATGACTATGAGTATTATAAGTTTGTGGTGTATTTATATTTTGTTGAGTGAATGTTTCTTTGTATTTGTAAAACTGAGGTGTTTTTGTATTATCTGTCTAATGTTGGTACATTGATTTCTTTAAAAAGTAAATCTGTAAGGAAGGTTCTATATAAGGCTTATCTAATAATGCCAGAGCTATTGCGGACGCCCTCCATTCCTGGTGCCTTTAATATTCACGTCATACACTTTCTTCACCATCCCCTCTTTTTTAAATTTGATGTAATGTTTTAATGTTCTTATATTCTTCGGTAAACTACTAAATACTAAATTTCTAGATACCTAGATTGGTGTAAAATGCCTATTTTATTGAATTTAGGTCTATTTTGACTTCCTCTAATTTGTGTTCTCTGACCATAACTTTGAATATGGAGAAGAATCTATTTGTGTTATGATGATAAAAAAATTAATTTTTCTCATATAAATAGTTTTATCTCTGCGAGACATCTATTTGATTGTGAATTTATATTAATTTATTGTTTATTTTTAATAATAGGAAGATATTTTTAAATATTTCATTTTAATCGTCATCAAGAGTCAAAAATCTTTATACGAGCACAATCATTGTGATAATAGGAATGAGTATTTTTTAAAATTAATTTTTTTTAACAAAATTATATTTTTCCCTGCAAAACATTGTCATCCTTCTACACAACATAATTTGTTATGTGCCCACTCCAGTTCGACGCAATATGTATACATATTTTTTGAAATCTCCATGACACGGGCCCTCGACCATACACTGTCGTGTTACGTATACAGGTACATACATTCGGGTACATAATACATTATTTTCTTTGTGTGTCCGCTGTCGGAGGTTTATACGCCCGCGAATTAAAATCAGCATAAAGCCTAGGTCTGGCATTCAACGCGAAATTCAACAATGACTCTCCAGTTCCTGGTGGGAACCTCTGTAATGGATACCGTCACAATGGGAACTAAATTACTTTATCAATTCATAAATTCGAGCGTCAATTTTTCAGCGATACGCAACTGCGCGGCTCGCATTGTTCTCCGAATCCGCCCCCGCACTCTTTTGTTTTCGGACATCATATTTCTTTTTTTATATGTAAATCTCATCCCCTTCCGCGGGCGGCGCCGCCATTGTTGCCAGCAATTTTGTGCCCGTTTTTTGAAACAGTTTTGTCAACCGAGGCAAGACTAGCGGCGCACATCGGAGTTCTGGTACCAACACTGATGCATGGAGGTGAAGCCTGGTGCTGGCAGAAGAGGAACAAAAGTAAAACTGAATGCAGTGTGCCAAAACCATTTACTATAAAGTAAAGGAGTAAAGAATGAGGGAGTTAAGTAGAACTGAATGCAGTTTTCCAAAACCATTTACCGTAAAGTAAAGGAGTAAAGAATGAGGGAGTAAAGTAGAACTGAATGTAGTGTGCCAAAACCGTTTACCATAAAGCAAAAGAATAAAGAATACGGGAGTAAAGTAGAACTGAATGCAGCGTGCCAAAACCATTTACCATAAAGTAAAGGAGTAAAGAATGAGGGAGTAAAGTAGAATAGAATGCATTGTACCAAATCCATTTACTTTAAAGTAAAGGAGTAAAGAATAAGGGAGTAAAGTAGTACTGAATGGAGTGTGCCAAAACCATTTACTATAAAGTAAAGGAGTAAAGAACGAACAATTTACCAAATAATATTATGCTGATTCTTGCGTAGTGAATAGAATTAAAAAACGATCGCTAAAGTCGTTTGGGCATGTTGAACGAATGATTGAGGAAAAATCGGAAGAAAGATTTATGACGCAAGTGTTGACGCAAGTGGAAGACATGGCGTGAACAGATTAACCAGCCACTGGAAGATGATCCTGTTGGAAGCCTAAACTATCATGAAAGAGGTCACATAAAATATCCTAAGAAGAGAATTTATTTACAAAGAAGAGGGAAAGCTCATTCGGCCAATTCGATGTTATTATCACTGATTTTTTAAAAATGCAGAATTTTTGTGTTTTATTTTTTATTGAGTTTTATTTCTTACGTGCAATATTTAAATCTTATTTCTTATATGTAGTCTTACTAATGTTTTAACTTAAACAAAAAACTATAAAGGTAGTTGCTTCAGAACAGACCTTGTCTAGTGAAGCAACCACCTCCATTTATTTGTAGAAATTCACACGAAAGAAGTAAATGAATAAATTTAAAAAAAATAAAAATATAGAAACACTTATTTATTTATTATTCATTATTTAACTATTGCATTGACATCATCCATCACATTGTTTATCATTACATTTAATGTACTTTTATTAATGTTTAATGTTTTAATAAAGGTTTCTTTGTGGTATTCTTTATTTTTACTCCCTTTATATTAACTCGTAGCATCTGCTTGTCTTCTTGTCTTCTTGTCTGACGAAAAAACTTTGGATCCATTTAAACCCCTTTCCCGTGATCCAATCGAGCTGAAACTTTGCAAGCAGACTCCTGGCGATGATCATGAACATCTGTCAAATTTTCGTTAAAAAAGAAAAAATAATTTTGGATTTTTCAAATTTTGAATGGGTTTTTCATACAACTTATTAAGTTGTATGAAAACATTTCAACGCATCTGGTAGACAAGAAACCTGATTAAATAATAATTTTGGATTTTTGGAATTTATTTATTACTCCCTTTCGTAGCGTCGCCCGACCGAAGCCCAACGCCTAGGTTAAGCGAAAAAAAATGTTTCAAATAGTAAATGAGAAAGGAGGTATAATAAAAACTTGGTTTTTATGGGTTACTTTTTTTACTTACATTTTTTATTTATGATAAATTATATAAACTTCACAGAGAAATAGCTATTTATATGAGAAACGGGTTTGAAATCTTTTATATAATGGCTCGCTATATCCACATATTAACAAATTTTTAGAAGTTGTATATATTATTTATATTTTTTTATGTATTTTCATATATTTTAAGGGACTATGCTAGAGACATCTTTAGTCCTTATCGTAAAATAGTATACATAGATTTATATGCAATAGTATACATACCTCTATTTTTTAAGATGGAGTATTAAGCAATACTCTTTTTAATGTATATTGTATATATTTCCCGTAATGGACAAATCAAGTAATTGTATTCTCAAAACATACCTAAACAAAAAAAATATTTTAAAATTATTTATGCTTAAAAAATAAGTAATCTAAGTGAAAAGTTAGTTCAGGGTTCTGAAGTAGACACAGTTGCCATATACATAATGTTTCACATAAATAAAAATTCCTATGCCTAATATGTAGAAATTTATTTTTCCTTTGTGAACCACCATATTCACCAGTGGTCAGGAAATAAATGTAGCAAATGGACCACTCTTCCCAGAAATGTAGAGGAATGCATGAATGTATTACTTTCTCTGCACACGGTTTCCCACCCTTTTGTGGTCGTATTTTCAAAAGGAAATAGAATATTTGGGTATTTAGGAAATCAAGGATATGGACATCCAATTATTATGTTACATTTTGCAACCTTTTTGAATTGAAAATAACATTGTTATTTTTTTCAATGCATACCTATCTACAATATAAATTTAAAAAATATTTTTAATGCTGCCACTGACGATCACTAATTTGAAATGTGCTGAATTCTATATTGTATGTATCTTTTCCTTCCAAAATCATGTTTACTATAAATTTACAGGCTATGTTTCCCATATCATCTAGAATTCAGTATTATAAAATAGTAATCCTTGATAACTGCATACATTTTTTTTTGATATTGCTGCCTTTGCTTTTATACCCCTACCTTATTTTATATAATAAGGTTTTAGCAACACTGCATCTTCGTTAGGACAGAACTACAATCTTGATAACATTAGCGATTGATATTATTAATTAGAAAATTATGCTTTTTTGCTTCTTATAGTTATTAAAATAAAACACAAATAACTTTGTTTTATTTTAATAATAATGTCACCACAAAGTTCAAGCCTTCATACAGAAGAAGAAAAAATATTCTTCGAACAGTCTTATAGTTACTTCATTATTATTTTAGCCATCTGGTAGCGCTAGTGACGAACATTGTTACGTAGAGAATTATACTTTTAGCAGGTACCTTATTTTGTATACCTCATTGTTACATAGAGAATTATTAATTTTGTCAAATGTTTAATGCCAATGACATATTTATCCGATATAGTAATAGATGCACTTGTTAGTCTTAATTTTCATTAAACCGAAATATAAAAAATATAAATATTAAAAAAATATATTAATTAAAAATATTTTATTTAAAACAGCATAAATTCAAAGTTTACATTTAATTTTGTAATCATACTTATTTTGATAACGCAATGAGATCAGCTATGTGATTCTAGGAAGTTACGGATGGACAACGAAATAATTATTATTGGGGATATGTCTAACCACTGCGGCTAACTAACGTTACAAACATACAAAATTTGTTGTAGAAAAAAATGAATTAGTGACATATTTTATCGAATATATTTTTTTTTGATTGCTCTATTTTGTTACATGAGTTTGTTAAAAAATTACAATCATAATTTGTTTGTCAGTAGCCTATATCTATTTTTTAATCTATTTTTATACGTGCATAAGTATAAATATAAACAAATACTATACATTCTTTGAAGTAGTTTGCGAACCTATTTTTGATATATCTTTTTCTAAGAAACTGATTCTTATGCATGTAAATACTTGCTTCATTGATCTACAATATTTAAGTCTGCATTTTAGTTTTAATAAATAATAAAATATGGAGGTCTTAGAGGTATTGAACAAATTGTCAAAGTTTATGAACAAACACGTGTAAATTGCCGTCACGTACTTAATATCTGGAATGTTCTCTAAAGTTGCAGCGAGAGTTTAACTAAACTCTGGAATAGTCCGGCTATCAATTGACATTCCGTAAACATAGACATGGCACAGACTTTCTAAATTTGTAGACCGCAAAGCTAGATTATTTAAAGGCTGTGTTCTAACTTGCAAGCCATAGCGCTAGCTCTTCCGACAGGGAACTAACTTTCAAGCCACATGACTAATAAAGTAGACAAAAGTGAAATGAAACATGAGTATGTGGGTCACCAAGTAACGCAAATTTACACATAAAACCGAGAAATATATGTGATGATAATTTCATAGGTTTATTAAAAAGTATAAATCACATACTTTGGTATAACAATAGATCAGAAAATCATATGGAATTCCATAAATAATACTTTTAAAATGATTATCAAATTAGTTTTCATGTTCATATGAGCCAAAACTCGAGCTTATGGGAGGAGTATTTACAAGCCAAATTAAAGTACAAAAGCAGAAACCATTTAGAAGTAGTAATTATTTTTATACAGAAACCGTTTGAGACATGTGGGCAATGTTACAATACATCGTTTTCCAAAATCGAGGATTTGACTTCTTTTTTGAACTGTTCGTATTTTGTAATGTTCCTTTCTTGAAATTTGTTTTGCGACAACAATGCATTGTACCATTTAACTCCCAAGTATGTATAATGATGGTATTCCATGGTGGTTCTTAAAGTTGGTCTCTTATTGATCTTTATTTGTCCTTTTCTCTATGTCTATTACTTTTGCAGTCTAATATATTTTGATTAGTTTTCATAAATTCAAAGTAAGAAATTTACCGTCGCTAAATTTTCTAAAGATATATATAATTTATCTATGTACAATCAATATAATAGAATATGGGATAGTACGATAAATATTACATAATTTAAAATTCATACGGGACATGGCGATGACAGGCAAATGAAAACAATGAAAATTAATTAACAATTTATTAATTATTTTATCGCTTGTTAACACTTTCGAGAAAACTCCGTTCACCTATCGCACGTAAAGTAGGTACATCGCTCAACATCTACTCCTGAATTCTTTAATATCGCTTGCTAACACTTTCGAGAAAACTCCGTTTACCTATCGCACGTAAAGTAGGTACATCGCTCAACATCTATCCCTTCGATTAATGTATTTTCGCTGGTATGACACAAGCGTTGGTAACACTGTTTTCGCAGATTATGTCGCGTTGATTAAACGTCGAAACAAACATTCATCCGCCGCGACACTGGCATTGCTTTTTATATGAAACACGTTGGTTTTTCGAATCTTCGAGAATATTCTTCACATTTCTAGCGATTCCTCGAAATTTTCAGTGCCCACGAGAATGCTCCAGTCGATTTCAGATTATTCCAAAGCGTTATGAAGTGTGCCAGAGACTTCTATATATTTCGATAGTGCGCATCCAGTTTCTAGCATCTTATCAAAAAATTTATATGTTTTTCTTATGAATTAACTCTTATTTTAAACAAATTTTATTGAACAATTTCGTATATTGGAAAAAAATACTGTCTAGTAAATAAAATTTAAAAATTTTTAATTTATTTTCAAAACTACCTACATTAAAAATAATACTCGTACATCTAAAAAACATTTCATGCATATTTAAATTTATTTACACACCCACTAAAAATCATGGCAATCTCTAGTTATGTAAGTGGCGAAATCCAACATTAAAACTTTTTTTTTTATAATGACAGTGTTATAATATTGTAGCATAATTTAAGTTGTAAATCAGTATTCACGTGAATTTTCTTAATAGATTTAAAAGTAGTATTAAAAAAATATATAAGTGTACCAGTAGTATCCAGGTGTTACTTCATAAATATTTCAACGAGCAATCTTCCATTTAAAAATGTAAATTGGAAATCCTCTAGCTGGGTTTCCTAAACTGTGGAGCGCGTTACATCGATGAAAATAAAACGCAATAAATGGGTGCCCGGTTTTTTGGACGCAAAAGCTATCAGCTTTAATAATTTTTTTAACAAATTTATTTGTTTTTGTTTATTTCAAAAAATAAATTTAATTATGTACCTAAATATATTTTTTTGAATAGCGTTGTGGTGAGGACCCTCGCCTCGTGATTCAAAGGTCGCGGGTTCGAACCTCACTCCAGACCAGCAAGTTATTCCTGTTTTCATAGCACCAGCAGTTAACTTAGTTTGAAAATAATAAGAATATTGATGTGACGCGTATTCCGTGTTCGCATCTCTATTTAAAAAAATCCAAAACTTAATTTTCTTTTTGTTTTTAATAATACTGTCATCCAAGATTACGTCATGTTATACAACAGTTGTATGATACCCCATATACTTTTTTATTATCGTTTTTTCAAAAGTTAGAAGGTAATTTCATAGTGGTCAACTCCGAAATTGTTATTTTTTTTACTGACAATAGAATCACTCCCTTGAAAGTGTTTGGCTTCATTTTTCATGACTTCATTTCATTTCAAAATCGAGCTTTATTCAATAACAAATCTTTTTAACTTCTATATACTGGCCTAATTTTCAATACATGACAAATTGAGACGTGTTTATATTCAATCACAACCAAACTCGTAATCGCAAAGGTAGATCCTTTGAGTAGCTTGTTGGCTTAGTGGTCATGACGCTCGCTTAGTGATCTGGTGGTCGTAGTTCAACATCAGCATGTTAGTCCTATTTTCAAAGCACGGGCTTTTAGCTTAGTTTGAGTATCTCTATTTAAAAAAATCTCATTTTATTAAATAGGGATGCACTACATTCATTCATGCCATTTCTTTGTAGGTTCACGTGAAAGACGCTGTTTTGATATGAAGATTAAAACAACCATTTGCAATTCTTTTCAATACATTCTTTTTTGTATTTCACACGACAATCAATATATTTTATTCTTATTTTTACTGTATTTATTTTCTTTAAAAATAAATATTAGATGAAATTATAAAAAAAACTAACCCATAAAAATCAAGTTTTAATTACACTATCTTTCTCATTTGTATTGTTTCCAATTTGATATTCTTTCAACATATTCCTTTTGCTTTAAGTTCATGTGGAAAAAAAAGGTAGGTAATGGCCTCGAAATCATTACCTACCTCGCTAAATTTAAAAAATCTCGCTAGGCGCTCACCTACGCCTTGCAGATCTATCTTGATATTATGCGTTCCTGGTGTTCGGTCTCGATACGGATTTGTACGTCTTGTGATATTCAACTACTATGTCTCGCCCACTGCGACCTCCTTGATTTCACATTAATCGGGATATCTGAATTTACTGTGAATTTTTAAAATTCTATTCAGTGATCCCCGCGCGTCTGCCCAAGCAGTGACCACGCCACTGAAAATCCCCCATAAATTTCATTACGATATACACGAGGTTTGATCAAAAAATTCGCAGGCTGTTTAAGTACAATTGTCATTTTTTTATATATTGGTTCATTGAGCCATATTGAATGCTTTCTTTATTGTTGACTGTCAATAAGATTTAATTATAAAATAATTTCATATTTTTTAGCACATTTCACTATTAGCGTGGTTATAAAAAAATAATGTAATAAGTTAATACTGGATGACCGCATAAAAGAAAAAATTAAAAAATATATAATTTTCTACTTTTTACTTCCTTTCTTTTAACTTGTGGTGTCTGCTGGATTGCTTGCTTGACGAAAAAACTTTGGATTGATTTTTAACCCTTTTCTCGTGATCCAATCGAGCTGAAACTTTGCAAGTAGACTCATGGCGACGATCAAGAAGATCTATCAAATTTTCGTTAAAAAAAAAAATAATTATAGTATAATTTTGAATTTTTCAAATTAATGGTTTTTTCATACAATCCAGTAAGTTGTATGGAGATTCCGACGCATATGGTAGACACGAAACCCTAAAACGAGTTTTAGTATTTTACCCTTTTTTAGTCTTAATATTACCCAGCGTACAAAATCACCTCAGTAGGAAACCAACGCCATCTTTTGGTGAGATCATTCACTTATATCCCATTTAAACTTTGATTTATTATGTATGATTGATTAATTGATTAATGTATTGTCAAAGAGGATGCGTTCGTGTGCAAAATTTCAGCTCGATTGGACATTGGAAGCGGGTGAAGGATCCATTAACAGATTCGTCCAGACAGACAAATTAACAGGTGAAGCTAATATAAGCGTGGTATAACCAAAAAAAGATAATTCCGCGTATTTAATGATGAAGCCAAAATTAAAATGCTATTTATACATACATATACAGCTTTTAGTTTTAATGTGTACCATATTACTCTATTATACATCATCGCGTCAGATTTCTGGTTAATTACCTTAACACCGCTCCGACACGATAAAAATGGGTACCTACACCACCGCCTAAAAGAGTGTAATCGCTAAATCCGCACCAAGAATCGGAAACTCCCGGAGCGAAACTAATGCGATTCAGTTGGAACATTACACCATTAGCGCGGACCTGTACACTGGCGGGCGAAAGTTCCGCAACACCTCCCACCCCCGCCCCACTCGCGCCGTCCCAAAGTTAAGGGATGCGAGTACCTGCTGTACACGTTACGGACAAATCTTAAAACACGCTACCTTCAGCCTGAATACTACAGATAATAAACACGGATCATTAAACTCGGTATTTCTGAAACAAGGGTGGTTAACAAGTGAATTGTTGGAAGTTGAAAATATTGTTGGGAGATTTCATCACCCCTGTTTAGTCGAATTAATAAACGAGTACATGCCGTCGCTGAATATTTCAAATTAAATTGACTATCGTATTAAATAACTTACCATCCCTAGGGTTAGGCAGCGTCGTACTCTTCTGTCCTGATACACAACTATAACTTTTTAATGAAACGACAATTGAGTTCTTCGACGTGAAATAGCGACCCACTTCTTAAATAAAAAAATATGCTTTTAAGAAAGAAAAAGCAGATACAAATCATTTATTTAAATCAAGTGTCAAGAAATTCTAAGGTATTCTTCAAAAACACTATGGTTGAGCATTTATTAATTGCGTGGACGTGAGGAAGGTGTGAGAAACTTTGTGCTTGTGAATTAATGTGTTCCGTTAGCGCGACTGACTTGATGGCATTTACGTCACGACCACCGCCTACTTTTTGCCGATCCAAACATAACGCTCGATTGTTAATGGTGCACCACCTCCGATAACGTCACCTTCGGGTGATATCCGATTATCATCGACTCCGGCTCGTGCAACCTTTATCCGCATGAAAGAGATGTTCTGCAGTCATGATCTCAACCTTGGATTACGAATGCGAATGGTGGGATGCTACGTGTTTTCAGTATTATTCTATGGAATGGAAGCATGAATGCTTATCGAAGAATTGATAAGGCGACATGAGGCATTCGAGATGAGGATCTACAGAAGAATTCCCAAAATAATCTGGATGGACAGAGTTACGAATGAAGATGATATGGCTCAGATGAATAAAGAAAAAGAAGTTATTAAAACAATAAAAATCCAAAAATTTAAATATCTAGGACATGTGATGAGACATCCAGAGAAATGCGAGATTTTGCATCTCATAATGCAGGGAAAGATTGCTGGAAGTTGGGACCTTGGAAGATGGAGGACTTCATGGCTGAAAAATTGAGTCAGTGGTTTGCCCAGTCTACTGTGGAACTGTTCCGGGCCACAGTAAACAAAGTCCGCATAGCCAACAAGATAGCCAACGTCCATTAAACGGACAGGGCATGAGAAGAAGAAGAAGAATCGATTCCGAACACCATCGGTTGTAAAAGTTTTATGAAGAAGTGTATCGCTGTTTCACGTCGAAGAGCTCAATCGTCGTTTCTGAATTGCTGGAAGGAAGAAGAAAATATTGCGGCTGATGAATCAATCTTCCTTTATTAGCTTACAATTCTAGATAACCCTCATCCCTCACGAGTTCAGGGATTTTCGTCGTATTAAATAACATTTATATATTTTTTAATAGAAGCTAGCGATCACGGAATATGCATCACATCAATATTCTTACTACTCTCAAACTAAGACAAATTGCTATGAAAATAGGATCAACTTGCTGGTGTCCTGGAATGGGGCTCAAACCACCGACCACCAGATTACTAGGCGAGCATCATGACCACTACACCAATGAGCTACTCAAATTTTACTCTTCAAACATTCTGTTTAAAAACCGAACAATATGGAACAAACAGTACGTCATCCATCTTATTTATGAATACTTTAAAGCGAATCTAATGATGTAAATATCATTGCGAGCTGAAGACAATTGCTATTAATTTTAAAAAATTTACAAAGTTTGTTTATAATGGTAGACGAAAAAATATAATCGAAAATTTTGCGTGGAAATAGAAATTCCCGACGAAATAATTTGTGCAAATATCACGGCGAACAGATTTCAAATTAAAAATTACCGGAACTTTTCCCGCATGTCAGAGATCTTACTATTGTATCAACTAATTGTAACTATCGTACTATTCCCTTGTTAGGAGTCAGGTTGAATACAACTCATCTGTCTGGAGTCCTCATTACAATGTCCATATAAACATACTTGAACGCATCTAACACAAATTTCTACGTTACATTAACTGTCGACTTTATCCAGCAGGAAAGTTGTATCTGATTTGATTTGACTCTACAAAATTATTAACTCGCATTTTAACACCTTTGATATTTTGTGTTTGTTTATGTTTCAGGCGCCTGAAAGTGCCACTGGAATACCTACACTATTTTAATGTGACAACACTAAAACCAACTCGCATTTTAATTCTCTTATACCCAGACTGCATAGGCTAGGTAACACCTATGCGCATATCTCTGATATTTTTAATTCCAGTTTAGCGCAATATAAAGATTCGCTACTAAAAGCTCTACACCTTGCCGTCCTGAATTCATAATGCAATCACAAACAAATTATTATACCTATTTGTTCAAGCTTGTATATACTTCACATCTCCATTTTCTAAATTATGTTTTGCCTTATATACTTCACAACTCCTTTTTCTAAATTACTGTTGTAATTTTAAACATCCTCAAGGAGAGCAAAGTGAAGATATATAAGACCTGTGTCCGCCCAATCATGACGTACGGTATCGAGACAAGGGCTGACACTACCAGAACTAAAAATCTCCTAAGAACAACTTAGATGAAGACTCTCCGACCCATTGTGAAACTGAAAATCCGAGACCGAGTAAGGAATTCCGAAATACGAAGGACTTGTGACGTCGAGGATATTGTCCGAGAGGAAGATCTAGAAGACGTTACTGGAGAGATCATGTGGAGAGAGCTTGTTCTGAGAGAGTAGTGAGCATAGCTGAATAAGCTGCCGTCTGGTACCAGACTCCCAGAAAGACCGCATAACAGATGGCGAGATAGCTGGACATCTGTGTCCCAGGAACAGGCTCCGAGCAATGACAGGACGCAGTCCTAGATGAAGCAGAAGAAGAAGAAGAACTTTAAACAACTATCTATACTATTATATATTGTCAATTCTGTAATTTTTGTCGTTCTTCTCTTTGGATTACTTGTATATATTATTACGTAAAAGGTACTTCTTTGACGTATACTGAAATGAATAATCTCGGCCGACAGAGAGGCCGGCTGTTGCTGATCGTGACCGGGACCCGGCGCTCGCCGCAACGCCGCGGGACCCCGCCCCGTCCGTGGAAGCATGTACCACCAGGAAATCACTGTCGCGTGAAGCAAGTCGGAATTTTTCAGATTCACGCTTTTAATGTAATAGAATATAATGGAATTGAATTCTCACCGCGGCCGGGAGACTTTATTTCCGTTCCGGCTCGTGTTCTCGGGCTCGAACCGGAATTATTTTCGCTTGATACATATTCTGTTGTGCGCTTTTTATTGCGAGTCATCAATTTGGAGACGGTCTGAGGCGGGTTCAAATAACACATCCTCGTTTTAAAACCATTTCTTTTAACAATATTTTATATTAATTAAGGATAAATTACAGAAGTCTCACAGAGACGAAGCTACTTTATATACAAGAAAAGAGGATGAGTCTCTTATACGATGGCAGTGTCTTACAACCTGTATGATCTGGATTAAGTGATCACTCTACACGATGCAACGTTCACCAATTCCATCGTAATAACATCCACACATTATCGAATTTTGAAAGTTCTCTCTCTCTCTATATATATATATATATATATATAGAGAGAACTTTCAAAATATATATATATATATACATATATATGGCGATTCATATCATAATACATAAACCACAATCTAGGCCACACACACATACACGAACGTGGCAAGAATGCCGCATAAATAAATCGAGGCATAGCAGGGTCTACACGAGTCTATACAGGTCATTGCACCGTCAATAATCCACACACAGCCAGACCTCAAGAAAGTTCTTTGTTCGCAGAATATTTAAAAACCAGCCAACGCCCTATACGGGCAGGTCAGTCTCTCAGCGACCCCCGGCGTAGGCCGGAGGCTCTAGTCCATCGAATATTTATCTTTGGCTTTGTAATCGTACTTATGTATAACTTTTAATTGTTTTGTCGAACGAATAAAATCATCTGGCATTTCACGACCTTGGAGATTTCCTGTCGCAAGACGGGTGATGACCCTAAAAAGCAGCTTCTCCAGATACATCATCACACATCAACCTCAACCAAAACCCCCAAATATATGTTCGAATCAAAAACCTTTCATATATTACTATGGTCTTTTCGAGAGACGTCTGTTGATTTTTTTCTCATTGAGAAATTAGTATACACAGCTTTCGTAACTGATAATGATACTTCTGTATTTTATTTTTTAAAGTGGAGATTTAACTTCACCGCTTGTCTTGAACGTGGAAAAATCTTGGAAGCGAAAATTAACACACTTCTCGTCATCCAGTCGAGTTGAAATTTTGCATATTGACTTGATGTTGATGACAGCAAGACAATGTGCAAAATTCTAACATACTTTTTTGCCAAACATACACACACGCATACAAAAAAAATGAAAAATTATCTTAGATGTTCGGGAAAGTACCTGCGTTCTGGTACTATTCTAAATCATGGACACTTTAGGATTTATCTCTGTATTTAAAAAAAAAATGTAAAAAAAAAATACAAAATACTAATGAAAAAATTTTCCTGATTATACATATGGAAATTAAAACACTTGTTTAAGTTCTACCTTTTTAATTTTCTGAGTTGCGTTTCGCCTTATGGGGGGGGGGGGGAGCATTATCAATCTCGATAATGCGTCGAAACTTAAAAAACAAGTATATTCTACAGGGTTCGAGGATATATATCCGCGGATATATATCATGATATATATCACGATATATATCACGATATATAACACGATATTTATGGTTCGATTTTTATTTTTGATATATGTCCAATAAAACTTTCTGCAAATGTTAATAGATGGCGCTAGTTGTATTTTAAAAAGTGCTACGGTTATTTTATAGTTTCATTTGTTTCATACAATCCGTTTTTTATTTTACACAAAGAAACATATATACACTCATAATAATACAATAGAAAGAGCAACTTTTATAACTTATATATATGTAATTGCAAATATAAGCTTTTTTCAGTATGCAATTCATTTATTTAATAAATAATAATTCATATACAAAATAAAAAAATACATTTCTTAATTATTTCGAGTTTGTATCAATCGACGTGCGCAAAATGGAGAAAAAAAGTTTGGATATATATCCAATTTTTGATATATATCGGATATATATCAAAAATTCCGATTTTTTGATTTTTATTATAAAAATCGGATTTTTTCGAACCCTGATATTATACAAGTCCATACTAGCTGTAACCCGTCAAATATAACGGTACTTTTATTTGTCGTTTCCTAAGGAATAAGTATTTATTTATATATATATACATAAAAATTCTATGAAGAAGTTACGGACGTTACACGAAAGTACGACGGACGGACGGATAGTCGACAAGACTATTATAATCGTGATGTGTGATTATGGAGTTCTATAAACTTACTTCTGAAACGAAAAAATTTCCTGATCATCTTAAATGTAATAAAGTACCAATGTGATACAAATGAATCTGTTAGTCAAGAGAATAAAAGTACAATAAGATGAAGACCGATTCCTCGCATACAAAGGATTAATAATTAAGATAAATTACAGAAGTCTCATAGAGACAAAGCTATTTACATATATTATATGGGAAACGTGTATGGAAGTCTTTATAGGGTGTTCCAGGGATTACGAATATAAATTTTGATAAAGTGTGGATATTCTTGCGGCGGAATTGGTGAACGTTACATTGTGTAGAGTGACCACTTAAGCCAGCTCATACCAGTCCGGGCCACCCCATAAAGACTTCCGTACACGTTTGCCGTAGTTTCGTCTCTGTGACACTTGTAATTTAAGTTTTCTGTTATTTTGTTTGAAAAGATACATCCCAATTATAATAATTTCGTTGTTTGTCTGTCTCCGTAACTTCGCGTAACGTCCGTACTTTTTTTGCGGATTTTTTTAAAATGCTTTTATACGAAAAAAAATTTTTTCGTCATTTTTTTACGATTTTTTTTTTATGAAATAAATAAATATTCTGTTAGTTAGTCAGACGTTTTCTCTGAATTCCCAATGAACAAGCATAGGCCAAGAATGAGTATTACGACTCCATGCCGGTCATGCCACCTTTATCCTATCATTCCATCTTTGGCATTTCGATCGACTAGATGCATTTAATCTTGTAATTTTAATTACACTTGCAACATCAAATACTGTAAAATAAACTTAAATGTAAAAAAACAGTGAGTTGTATTCCTTTTTACTTGTATCTTGTGCCTGTCTTACACGTTATGTCACGCGACATATTCCACGAACATCAAAAGATCTTTCCTCCCACTAACAAATTGGTGATCTTCAAAAAAACTGTACATGCATGCACTAACTACGAGTTTTAGTTAGAGTATACAATGTTAAATTTCGTATATACTTTCACTAGTTAATGTATGATTTCACTGGAAAGTGTGTGAACTAGTCACGTCGTGAACAAACAATATCTGTCAAACTTTGAGGTTATGTCACAGTAATAACAACACGCACGCACTCCACAGCCGGTTATAGTGCTGCCAATGTAAAATAATGCCAGAAATTGCAATATTGCCACTCGAAACATTTGCACTTGTTGAAAATCGATAACATTATTCGATTCGTAGGCATATTTTAATTTAAAAAATATTTTATTTCCAATGAAAATAATATAAGATTTTTAATTACCTATATAGGTTTACATGCACCCACGTAAAGAGTGTGCCCGGCGATTAACCCGGCGACGAATTCACAGAACTAACCCATAAAGTGAAAAAGTGGACGAACCGATACACACAGACACACAGACATAGCAAGAATGCCGCGTAGACGAAGTCAACGTACAGCAGGGTACACGAGCTCCCGACGTAGGCCACTGCGCTGTCAGCATACCTACACACATACAGTCAGACTTCAAGAAACTTCTTTGTTCGCAAATCACATAAAAACAACAAATGCCCTATACGGGCATGTCAGTCTCCCATCGACCTCCGGCGTAAGGTCGGAGGCCTTCGCCCTTCGAGTATTTATCATTGTCTTTGTAACCGTACTCATGTATAACTTGTGCTTGTTTTATCGAGATAATAAAATCATCAAACATTCTACGCCTTTGGAGCTTTCCCGTCACATGACGGGTGGTGACCTAAAAGCAGTTTCTCCAAAGTACTACCAACCCCCAAAGTTGTATAATGTACTTCGCGCCTCTAGACATTTACCATTTCGCATATTAATCTACACATCTCGTTCAAATCTGCCAATGTTCAGATTTCAATATGGCGGCCTGTAAGCAATATTTTATTTTACGCAGCCCATACGGCCCGAGGGGTCAGACGGGCGCTGTCACTCCGTTACAGCCAGCGACATTATTTTTGACAACGCTCTCAAGTTAATGAAATACTTCATTTACAGTCCGACATTAAAATTTTACGATCTCTCTAATGAAACTTGAGATATTCTCATAGCCTTGCCGATATTTTCTTTGTTCTGCTTAATAATGGAAGCCGTCGCGGTGTTTAATTCGTATTTCTGTTTTCATTATTACCTATAATTAAAGCGTAATTAAAAGCGATCCATTATCAGCGGAAAGAAAATAACTTTTCGAGTGCGTCATGATTTTCGATTTGTTTTCCATTTCGCTCCGTGAAATTCGAACGTAAAATACGCAATTCAAATAAAGCTCTTTTCAGAATCGATAATGTAAAAACAAATTAAGAATTAATGAAAAAAATCATTAATTTTTAATTAGCTAGGTAGGTACGTACCAAAGAATGGGCTATATTACAAAGAACTTGTATATTAAAAATCTTAATTAATACAGTAGTTAGGTAGCTTACGAGGTGTTTTATTTTCTTATTTATTTATTTTTTGTTTTCTTCAGTGACTTTCTTACACAACTATTATAAGTTTATCGTATGACTGAAAAACGAAGTGTGTATGTAGAAAGTTGATTTGACTATTCACTGATATAACTAGAAAGAGCTTATCAGTGGCTGTAAGAAAACCTGTTGACGAAAAATAATGTAAAATAAATTATACAGGCTGTCCTTAAAGTTAACGTCATCCCTTAGAGAGCTGAAAAGCCAACTCACAGCTCCCAGAATCCCAAATCCCAGAATCCCAAAGTATGACCGATAGTATATTGGCACTTTTATGCATTTCTTGAAAATCGACACCTTAGTGCACTTTTCGAGCGTCACTACTACGAAATTATATATTCTAAAATTGTAATTATTAGTCTTAGAAAAATCTTAATATTAATCATAGTCCAAAATAAACCTAATAATGCTTACCTTTGGGAAACAAAATAACATTTTGACGATTCGTGAATTGAATTTGTATTATCTAACTTCGACTTTTCATACTGCAAAAATTGTATCTCGCTAACCTGGTAAGTTATTTTACAAATCACTTATTTATTCAGAATATCTTGAGTATGCTTAAAATTTTCTAGAACACAATACTGGATTTTATCCCCAGGGAGACATTAATAATCAGGATATTTTATGGATATCTCATAGAGACGAAGCTATTTCTTATATCTTGATTTTATAGATGTCCCCCTGGGAATAAAATACAGTACTACGTTCTTGAGAATTTTGAACTTACTCAAAATATGCTGTTTAAAAAAAAATTAATAATTTGTAAGTGTATTCTAGTGTATTTATTAAAAATTCTGAAGAATATTGCTTTAAAATCTCCAATAAAAAATAATATATCTCTTTTCTAACACTGACCTCTATTCTGGTTTATGGTAATAAAAAAATTGTGGTGGTGGCTCAGACGGTGGTAGTAAAAATACAGCACACGTATGAAACAAGGTGATAGATGTGGTAGTCTAACATGGGTGGAATTGGTGAATATTACATTGTATCCATAGGTCATAAGCCCTATAGATACCAAAAAACTTCCATACTTACTTTCCCATATAAAAAGTAACTTAGTTTCTACGAGACATACATAATACATCATGAATAATTGGTAAAGTTTTAAAAAACTAACCCATAAAAACCAAGTTTTTATTAGGTCCTTACATATGAAATTGACGTTTAGTATGGGAGGAACATAAAGCCGATTTTTTTTATTATAATATATTTATTTAATCAAAGTATGTACCATTGCTATCTATGCACTTTTGCCATCTCATAGGTAGTTCATCGGTCCCTTTACTAAAAAAACCATTCGGACGGGAATCAATAAAACCTTTGAAGGCGGTTTGGACTGCCCCATCGGAGTTGAATTTTTTCCTTCGCAAGAAGTTATCCAAATTTAGAAAAAAATGGTAATCTGTTGGGGAAAGGTCCGGAGAGGACGGTGAATGTCTTAGACATTCCAACTGAAGCTCCTCTAATTTGGTAGCCGTCTGTTGTGCAGTGTGTGGTCTAGCGTTATCATGAAGCAGCAGTGGCCTAGAGCGATTAACCAGCCTCGGTTGTTTAGCAGCTAGCTTTTCCATCATGGTTTGCAATTGCTGTCAATAGACATCTGCCGTAATCGTCTGGCCAGATTTAAGAAAGCTGTAGTGAACGACACCAGCACTAGTCCACCAAACGCTCACAAGTAACTTTTTTGGAGTCAATTTTCGCTTGGGGCATGGTTTGGCTGGTTCGGCAGGGTTCAGCCATTGCGATGAGCGCTTCCGATTATCGTACAGGACCCACTTTTCATCACAGGTAATGATTCGATTTAAAATCCCTTCATTATTGTGCCGGTTGAGTAATGCAACGCAGCAGTCAACGCGCGTTTGTTGATTTGCTTCACTCAATTCGTGAGGTACCCACCTT